>CATIWO010091325.1:0-38782 GCA_949673435.1 Macaranga tanarius | reverse complement strand
GATTGAAGATGGACAAGTGTTGATGCATAAGATCAGTACCAAGTTGAATCCTGCAGATATGTTGACAAAACCTGTACCAAAAGAGAAGTTCATGTGGTGTATCACTTCTCTTGGAATTAAAGCAGAGTAACAGGTGTTAAGATGGTGAGAATTTCTTGTTTATTTATTGATTGTGCACGTGTCTTTAAGTGGGAGAATTTTTGAGATATTGTAGGGAAATTTGTTGAAAAAGGTTGTTGAGATACTTTAGGAGAAAGTGAAGCCACGTTACAAAAATCTCTACTCCTCAGTTGTCTCCATATTTTTCTTTGAAGTTAGTTAAACTCTTTGTATAAATATGGGAGTTCTATTTGAAGTGAGATCAATTCATTGAGTCTAATCTCTTTGAGAGTTCTTAATCTCTTTGAGAGTTCTTTGTCTCTTGTAATTTCTATTCACAATCAATAAATACTAGTAGAGATCTCGCCCGTGGACGTAAGCCATATTGGCTGAACCACGTAAATCACTTGTGTTCTTTTCTTTGCTGTTTTGTTCACTGTTACTTCTGTTTTTATTATCTTGTTTTATTCTTGTATTTGAACACTCTGTTATCATCTTCTCCCACTGAAAGATCAATGCAAGTGTTACTTTCATCCATTAACTAAAGCAGCATTTTCAATAATATCAATGCCTTAGAACTACTATTGTCCTTATCTGACACAGGATTAGTGCATGCTTTACCAGAATTACTGTCATGGCATGCATCTGATAGCAAAAGTTAAGACGAAGTAACCTCCCTGATGAAGAGGATGGAGTTGGGGACCATACAGTGAAAGGTTAATTTCTGTCTGGTTAGTGTTGAGATTGATGCATTGGGGGTTGTCTTTTGGTGATTCATGATTCAAAACATCTCGTGGATTTGGTATTGCTAATACGTCCACTTTTGAAGAGACCGAATGCTGGATTAAGCTAAGAAACGAGATGCCTTAAAAGATGAAATTCATTAAGAGGATATTTTTCCCATAGACGACGCCAATTGATAAATGTCGCATCTCCTCCGGACCTACAAGCACAAAAAAAAACCTTAGATGAGCCTAGAATCTTCGATCCGTAGGTTCTCCGATGCTTAAATCAGAGAAGAGCTATTCAAAATAATCTACTTAAGAGAAATATGAGCCTATATATAGGCATAAAAGAGACATACCTAGTCCTATTCGGATTAGTATCATGTGAGTCCTAATTCATTATCAATTAGATCTCTTTATCCTTATTGATCATTGATTTCCCATATGGGCATAAAGTCCTCTTTGGACTTGGATCTTTGGGTTTGGGACATGATCTTCTCTCAGATTTATCACTCACCAATATATCTAACTATAGGAAAAAAGACTGAACCCAACCTAGGTTACATCCCACAAATCCATATCCATCATTGATGTCTCAAATTGGGATGACCCAAAAGTTGCAGATTCAATTTCTGAAGCTGCTAGCAAGTGGGGTGTATTTCAGATTATAAATCATGGGATTCCTCTGGAGATTCTTGATAATGTAAAGAATGCATCCCATGAGTTCTTTAGCTTACCAAGTGAGCAAAGAAAGGAGTATAGGAAGGGGAATTCTCCAAGTGATACAGTGTTTCTTTCAACAAGCTTTAGTCCTTTAGCTGAGAAGGTTTTGGAGTGGAAAGATCATCTTAGCTTCCGTTATATTCCTAGAGAACACAAGTCACATGCATTGTGGCCTTCTGTATGCAAGCAAGTGTTTCCTAAATTGGGTTGTAAACGAGTTAAGTCGAGTTGAGTATTGGCTAGTTCGAACTTTTGATTCTTTTATTATCGAGTTAATCTCGAGTCAAGTTCACACTATGTCACTTGTTGTTGGCAAGTTATTCACAAGTAGGCTAAAGAAATTTAAAAAATATAAATTGTTTATCAAATAAATTATAATTATTTAATAAAATTTATGGTTTTCTTTTAATAATATATTTAAGCAATTTTTTTGTATTCATTATAAGTAAAAATTTGTATATTATATATCTAATATCAAACTATTACTATAATAAAAGTATGAGTTGATTGGCGAGTTTTTATTCAAAAAAGTTTTGCGAGCTAAATTTTATATATTTTGAATTTAACTTCTTTAGTAAATGAGTTTTTATAAAAATTCTGATGAATTTTTGCTGAGTCGAGCAGCTCGGCTCATTTACATCTTAGTCATGAACTTCTGTTGATGTATATTTATATCCTCGACTTACATTGGTGTTTCAGGAATCAAGTGCTTGATTACATGAAGATGGCTGAACCAGTTATCAAAAGGCTGTTAAAGCTACTCCTAGAAAAACTCAACGTGACCGATATAGACAATAAAAAAGGAAATGCTTTAATGGGTTTCTTAAGGATCAACTTGAACTACTATCGTCCTTGTCTTAACCCTGAACTTACAGCTGGAGCAGGGCCTCATGCTGATATATCATCCATCACAGTCCTGTTACAAGATGACACTGGTGGGCTTTATGTTCGAGGAATTGAAGAGGAAGGCACATGGATTCATGTCAAACCAGTTAATGGGGCACTAGTGATTAATGTTGGAGATGTGCTGCAGATAATAAGCAATGATAAATATCAGAGCATAGAGCATCGTGTAGTTGCCAATGGAAGCAAGAGCAGAGTTTCAGTTTCTGTCTTTGCCAATGCAAGACCTGATTCTGTAATTGAACCCTTACAAGAAGTGTTGGAGAGTGGAGAAGAAGAACCCATACACAAGCCAATTCTTTTTTGAGATTACTTCAACTATTTCTTTAGCAAGAGAAGTGATGGAAAAAATAGTATCAACTTTGCAAAGATACGATATGATGCTGACCCATGCTTATGCTCAGGTCCATGCATGCCATTGGATTGATGTTTATTAGGGGTGGTATTGGTTCGGTTTTGTCGGTTTAAAATTAATATTTCCAACTAAATTAATAAAATTGGTTTTAAGCATTTAAATTCTTAACCAAACTAAGTAATATTAAAAAAAAAAAACCCAATCAAAGATATTTATCCTCCATTTGGTAGATTTGTTAAAAGATTATAAATAAATAAAATTTTAAAAAATTAATATTAAACATAGTTTACATTCTATATTATGCACTTATGTAGTCTTGTAACTAATAATAGAATGATAATTAGGCTTTGATAGGTCACTAAAAATTAAAATAATAACATAAATATTACAAAAATATTAAATTCAGTATAGTGCGGTCTTGCAGATATATGATTTCTTGTTCAATTATATTGTTAATTTGCAAAATATTTATTTGTCCACAATAACTTCTATATTTAGTTTAGCATTGAATCCAAAACAATTTAATCATACTTGGACTTAAATCTTACGGTTGGTTTGTTTTACAAAAAATAAGGGTTAGAATCGAAATCAAAATAGATAATTCTAATTTTTAGTGTTTGTTTAGCTAAAATTTATATAAGAATAGGAATGGAATTCCCCCATCAATTCTCCTTATATTTTTAAGGAGTGAATTCTCATTTTCATGGAAATCGGATCAAATTAATTATAAATTAATCAAATATTTAAAATTGTCATATATTATTATAATTTATAATATAAAACATATAAATTAATAAAAATAATTACTAAAATATTTTAATATTTTTTTGAAATATTTTAATAAAAATATTTATTAAAATTTTTTATAATAATTTTTAAAAATTATAAAATATTTTAGAAAATATTAATAAATAATTTAAAAATAATTTTTTTTATAATAGATAATCATAATACAACTTTTAATATATAAAAAATAATTGTAAAAATATTATATACATAGATAATTTTGAATCCGATTTCGATTCCTTAATAAACCAAATACTTTATTAAAATTTTTATTTTCTTTCCAAATTCCTTTTCATTTCAATTTCAATTTCAATTCTAATTTCGGAGTATTAACTAAACAACCCTTTATATATTTCAATTTATAAATGGAAGTTTTGCCAATCTGCTAGCTGTATTCAGAACTTAAATTCATGACAGGAAGGCTAAAAAATCAACAATAGATACATACTCATATTCTATGATAATCTACAAGTTTTTTTTATTATTTTATTTTATCTAATGCACCCGGTATCCGGACACCACTTTTGGACACCATTTAATGCATTTACAAGTTTTTTATTATTTTTTAAGGGATGTAACACACGCAATATTGATGAATATTTTTCAAAATTAAATAAAAAACTAATTCAAGTGGAGCCTCTCTACCCACATGGTAATAAATTCTTCCCCTCCTTGCTAACTCCCACAATTTATCAATTGTAACAATGTCAGCACCCACCTCAAATTCCTCTAATGTTTTTCATTTTGTGGTGCACAAAGCCAATGGCATAAAGGGTTTGGTTGATGCAGGTCTTGAATCTCCTCCACATCAATATATCCAACCACAGGAAAAAAGACTGAACCCAACACAAGTTATATCCCACCAATTCATACCCATCATTGATGTCTCAAACTGGGATGACCCAGAAGTTGCAGATTCAATTTCTGAAGCTGCAAGCAACTGGGGTATATTTCAGATTATAAATCATGGGATTCCACTGGAGATTCTTGATGATATAAAGAATGCATCCCATGAGTTCTTTAGCTTACCAAGTGAGCAAAGAAAGAAGTATAGGAAGGAGAATTCTCCAACTGATACTGTGTATCTTTCAACAAGCTTTAGTCCTTTAACTGAGAAGGTTTTGGATTGGAAAGATTATCTTAGCTTCCATTATATTCCTGGAGATTACAAGTCTCCTGCATTGTGGCCTTCTATATGCAAGTAAGTGTGTCCTGAACTTCTGTTGATGACTTGATGTATATTTATATCACTGACTTATTGGTGTTTCAGGGATCAGGTGCTTGATTACATGGAGAGGGCTAAACAAGTTATCAAAAGGCTGCTTGAGCTGCTCCTGGCAAAACTCAAAGTGACCAATATTGACAAGGAAAAAGAAAATGCTTTAATGGGCTTATTAAGGATCAACTTGAACTACTATCCTCCTTGTCCTAATCCTGAACTTACTGCTGGAGCAGCGCCTCATGCTGATATATCATCCATCACTGTCCTGTTACAAGATGACATTGGTGGGCTTTATATTCGAGGAATTGAAGGCGAAGACTCATGGATTCATGTGCAACCAGTTAATGGAGCACTAGTGATTAATGTTGGAGATGTGTTGCAGATAATGAGCAATGATAAATACAAGAGCATAGAGCATCGTGTAGCTGCCAATAGAAGCAAGAGCAGAGTTTCAGTTTCTCTCTTTGCCAATGCAGGATCTGATGCTGTAATTGGACCTCTACAAGAAGTGTTGGAGAGTGGAGAAGAAGAACCCAGATACAAGCCAGTGCTGTTTTCAGATTACTTCAGTTATTTCTTCAGCAAAGAAAGTGATGGTAAAAATAGTATCAACTTTGCCAGGATATGATATGACATGCTGATCCATGCGTATGCTTAGGCCATGCATGGCATTGGATTGATACTCATAAGCTGTTACTGGTTCGGTTTATGGGTTTATTAATATTTTTAATTAAACCAATAAAATTAAATTTAAAAATTTAGACTAAGGATATGACTTGGTTTGGATTCCCTAAAAAAAAAAGACTTTATTTTGGATAATAGATTTGACAAAAATTAATAAATAAATAAAATTTTAAAAAATAGCAATAAACCTTGTCATCCTATAAAAAATAAACCTTCTCAATATTATTAAAAATAGTGCAAATTCTATACTGTGTACTTGTATGGTTTTGTAGCTAACAATGAAATCAAATTTTATATTTCAAAAATATTAAAGTTTAGTGCCTTCTAAAATATTTAATGCATAATTTGCCAATTACGAAGATGATTAATTTCTTGCTTAGTGTTAATTTGCAAAATATTTGGTTGTTCAAAATCATTTCTTTCATATTAATCTTAGCATTGGATTCAAAATAATTTAATCACATATGGACTTACCATTCATACAAATTATTTGCATAAATTATTATATTGTTGGTTCAAATTGATTTTATTTATTTTTATTTTCATAATCCAAAACCAAATTAAAAAATTCAGTCTAAAAAATTTCAAACCATAACCAACTATTAAACATTCTAAAGTCATAATATTTGGTTTGGATTGATTTGTATTAATTAAATATAGTCACTAGATAAATTTTTGTATATCCATTATATCAACGGCTTCTTAAACTTGACACATTTTGTCTATTTATTCCCTAACTTACAAATTGACTATTTTAATATCTTAACTTGTTAAAAATATAACTTATAAATATTTTTCAGTTAGTCAAGTGTTTAAATAGTTTCATTTTAGATAACAAAAAATATTATTTAGATACATAAAATAGTTTTAATAAGTTTTATTTTTAACAAGTTAAAATTTCTAAATGATCAAATCTAGGGATCAAATTGATAAAAAATGTCAAATTAAAGGAACTATAAATATATTATATACCATATTCATACAATTAATTTGCTGTAGCTCTTTATTTGCATATAGTAATCGGAAGCCACAAAAATTCCACATTTCCCTCGTCAGGCAACTTCATAAATGGTATGATAATCCATTAATTCCGTCGCAATTAAGCAGAGAATTTTCAAAATTTGTAACTGTTAAGAAACGTGTTATAAGTTCAGCATAAAATTGAGCTTTTTACAAGGTGCATATTTCCTTGCATGTGTTGCTGAATTTGTGGTTTGGTTGCCTTATTATATAAGGTTTAGTTATCTAATATTAATGGGGTAATCTAAAAATAGAAAAATCAAGACTTCTCAATCTATTCACCACCATAAACATACCAACAGGAGACAAAACTATAACTATCGAACCAAATTAGCACTTTATTCAAAGATAATTATAATTTAAACCGAATTTATGATGACCACACAAATATAAATATATCATATTTTTATTTGTGTAAATATGACTGCATATTCAGTTCAGATAAAAATTTCTTGATAAACAATAATTGATTTTATAACTTTATTGGTGCCTACGGTGCGCCAAGATGGAAAACATGTTAGACAATAATACTTTGAACAACTATTTGTTAAACTGTTTCGGAGTCGAAACTTCTGTAAATTTCTAAAAAAGCAAAACAATACAGATCGATCTACATTATCTATACTATAAGTAACAAAAAAAAAAAAGGTATTAGGATATAAAAGTGATAGAAAATTTGAGAATTAAATTCTGATATGTTTGAGGTTTGATTGGAAATCAAATGATTTTAAATTATATTAAACCAAAAGTATTAAGTATAAGTTTAGAAAAGAAGTACCGAGATGTAAAATATGAAGGTACTTATATTGAAAATAGCGAATTAAATTAATGAATTGTCTACTAGTACACATAAAACTAATAAAGCATTAATTCCAAATTAATTGAGATAAGAAATGTGTTGCTTAAGAGCAACTACATTAATATTATTGATCTAGTTGAGTAACCAATTTTGGGATAAGGTGCAAATATAACCTTCATATTTAGCCCGATTCTCACATTGACACCTAATATTTTGCGAGGTCCAATTATAACCCTAAAGACATGAAATTGGGTGTATATAAACCCTCAAGACAGATGGTGTGAAGAAAAACGTTAACTCAGCTTATGTGGCCCATATGGGGCCCACCTTAATGAATTTAAAAAAAATCAAACATTTGCACGTAAATAACGGATTCTTCTCTTTATGCTTCTCCTTCTTCCTCTTCCTATCACAACAAATCAAACCCAAATTCAGAAACTCTTATGGTTGTCCTTCTTCCTCTTCCTATCATAGCAAATTAAAATCCTAAATTCAAAAACCCACGAGGTCCAATAATCGTTGGCAACCTCTTACTTTCCTCCACGTGAGGGTAATAAGTAGTGTAGTGAAGCCCACGGCTTTCTTTCTTTGTCATGGCACTGCTAACTACCAGCTTGGCACAACAAAAGAGGTTCCTCATTTCACAAGCCTTAAGGCCTACCATTGTCTGCTCCCATCCTTGCTCAAATAAGTGCTTCTCCCATTCATACTCTAATTCTCTGATTTTTTGCTCAGCAGTTTCTAGCCTTGTACAATTCATAATTCTCAATATGCAAGTGTTACAATTCTTACTGCACTTAAATGTTAAGTATACCAGAAACTATATATTCTCCACCACACACACATATGTAAATACGCATGAAACATTAGACCTTTACTAAGAGGCTCAAAGCGGATATGTCCTGGCCTTATCACAATGGGAATGACACCATCCTCTAAATCACTTTCTTTATCTGGCTGTTGATTATCCTCCTAAAGTTTTTCACCATTCCTTTCAGGTAATTCTTCAGACACATTTTGATTTTTTTTCTCACTTGAAGCTTAAGCAATTTGCTGGTTGTCGTTTTCGGATGACCATTGATTAGATTTTTTACTTAATTGCCTTTGTTGCTGCAAACAATATGATACAAGAGATAAAAAGATTAGAAACTAAAATAGAAACCACTTTACATATAAGTGTCAAATTCTAAGTTCTTCCCTCCCCCACCTTTCTCTATCCCTCTTTTTTGTATTGAACTAGTCAGTGTGTATCTCTGTGCAAGCAGCTACTTACACCTAAATTGTACAAGGACAAATGCACAATTCAGATTTGTGACAGAACCTTTATTGTACCCAAATTCACTAATGCATCGCAAGGAATTGAACGCTAAGAGTAATATACTTAACGTAATCCAAATAAGAATTTAAAGTAGGAACAAATGTAGGATTCTTATGTCCAAAGCCCTAACGACCACCTTCTCCTTTACCCCAAATCCAAAAGCTACCATCCACAATCAATGCATATAATGCGTAGCTTCGGAGGCCCACCATCGTGCATAGAAAGAAGCTGGATAAGAAGAGGCCATTGGAAACCATAAAGGACACCAAAATCTATAATATGAAGAATTGTTGCCTTTCCACTATAGATGAAGAAGGGTAGAGAGAAGGATGGCAGCGGCAGAGGAGCAGCGGCGTTGGGCAGGAGTGGCTGGTGCTGGGAAGAAAAAAGGAAGGATGAAGAAGGGGATTAGGGTTTATAAATTGGGGATTTATAAGAAGATGGTGATCTAGGGTTGTTGATGCAACAATAAGATGGTGATTTAGGGTTTATAAATTAGGGATTTAGGAAGAAAAAGAAGAAGAAGTATAAGAAGAAGGATGAATGAAGAGTAAGGTGGGCTCCACAAGTAATTTTTTTTATTTTTTTAATTGAGTTAAGTGGGTCCCACTTAGGCCACATCAGCAGACTTAACGTGTCTACTTATGGCATTTGGAAGAGGTATTTAAATGCACCCAATTTTGTATCTTTAGGGTTATAATTGGACCTCGTAAAATATTAGGTGCCAATGTGAGAATTGGGTTAAATATAAGGGTCATATTTGAACCTTATCCCATTTAGAATAGGGATTTTTACCTAAATACTCTATTTTAACATTTTTATTACCTCAAAACCTCAATTTTTTTTAAAATTACTTCCATGCCCCCACCACCCAAAATACTATCTTCCGTGCCCATGCCATTCAAAAATGCAAAAAAAAAAAAAACAACATTTGGACTCTTTTCTTTGTCTTCCACGATCTCCTTCCTCTTCCACTACAATCACGTCACCACCACCTTTGTAATAATCTTCTTCCATAAAGCCCCAATCTTTTATCTCTATCTCTCCTATCTCCATTTCAAAAACTCATCTTTTTCCTCACTTCTCTTCTTATCTTCCACATAGAGCTAATAAAAATAGAGAGCTTAGCACTTCACACAACATCCTTTTTGATGAATGTGAACTCCTTTCTTGTACCTACAAGCACAAAGAAAACTAAATGAACCTAGAATCTTTGAACCCTAGGCTCTCTGATGCTTAAGTTAGAGAGAATTATTCAAGATATCTAATAATGAGAAATATGAGCCTATATATAGGCATAAGAGCGACATACCTAGTCCTATTTGGATTAGTGTTATATAAGAATCCTTATCATTCATTGATTAAATAACCTTAACCTTATCATATAATCTCATATGGACATTAAGTTCTTTACTAGGCTTAATGTTAGGGGTTTGGGCTCACATAGGCCTTTTGGAACTATCAAAAGTCTCCCCTAATAGTATCGAATATTTATGTTCAAAAGAGCTATTAATCGACGAAGGTAATAACACCTGCCATTTCAAAATCGTGAATTCTTTTATTCTATAATCTGCCAGTTAAGACCCTTCATTAAGAAGGTTACTTATTCATAAGCATCAGAGAATCAAACCTTGAGGGGTTCAAAAATTATGAACCTTGAGAGGTTCGTATGTGTTAAACTTTGAGAGGTTTGTTTATTATAAATCTTGAGAGGTTCATTTGTTATAAACCTTGAGAGGTTCGTATATGTTGAACCTTGAGAGGTTCATTTGTTATGAACCTTGAGAGGTTCATTTTTTATGAACCTTAAGAGGCTCGTATGTGCTGAACCTTGAGAGGCTCGTTTGTTTTGAACCTTGAGAGGCTCGTTTATTTTGAACCTTGAAAGTTTCATTTGTTTTGAACCTTGAGAGGTTCGTTTGTGTTGAACCTTGAGAGGTTCGTTTATTCTGACCTTTGAAAGGTTCATTTATTTTGAAACTTCAGAGGTTCGTTTGTGTTGAACTTTGAGAAGTTTGTTTATTCTGACCTCAAGAGGTTCATTTGTGTTGAAACTTAAGAAGTTCGTTTATTTTGACCTCAAGATATTCGTTCATGTTGAACCTTGGGAGGTTCATTTATTTTGACCTCAAGAGGTTCGTTCGTGTCGAACCTTGAAAGGTTCATTTATTTTGACCTCAAGAGGTTCATTTGTTGAGACCTCAAAAGGTTCATTTTTTACTTTTTTAATAAATGAAGCTACTATGTGTCTGTATAACTGTTTGAGTCTCCTCGTTTTTCTAGGCATCGTTTCATTTTTTTCTTTCCTTGAATACCCTTCCTACTGGTGAAATAATGGTATTGCAATTGTCAAAGGTATGTGAGGGATAGTAAAATTATCCTATTCTTTATAAAGCTTTCTTCAAGTCATTTTCACTTTCATAAATTTTTCTTCAAAGTTTCTCTCTCTACGGCTCTACTTTCTCTCTAGATTTTCCAGGCGAATTCTGCATTCTTGGTTTTAAAGCTTCAAATGTCACTTCCCTAATCTTTAACACTTCAACCTTTTCTGTTTCCTTTATTATTCTTTTTCTGTGTTTTTAAAATATTTTGTTAAATGGCACCTAGGTTACCCTTAGATCCTTCCGAGTTCCCTCCAAAACTTCTTAAGGAAGTTATCCAAAAGTGTAGGAAGAAAAAAAATATTCCTGCGGAATATAAATTTTTTCAAGCAACTTCCCATGTTAGGGCTCATCATAACCCTGATAAAGATGGGAAAAAGAATAGGATAGTTATTTATATTAATCAATTAGAAGGGGGTCTTCGCTTTTCTTTAGATCCTTTCTTGAAACTATTCTTTCGTGCCTATAATCTTACTTCGGGTCAACTACACCCGAACGAATATAGATTCCTTACTACTTTTTGTGAACTTATTCATTCGCGTGGTTGCAAACCTATAGTTCAAATGCGTAGGTATATGTTCTTTTTGATTAAAAAGAAAGGTAATCTCACCTATTTTATATCTAGTATACCTAATTTTGGTTTATTCAAAAAATTATCCGACGTAAGCCGAGACTAGAGAAATAAATTCTTCTTCATCGAGCATGAAACTGATTTCCAATAAGTACCGGTAATATGGGCGAACAAACCTCAAATAGTTAGACGATCGTTAGAATTTATAGAGCAAAAAGATCTAACTCTTCTTGTGGAGCTTCACTCTCAGTGTTCCACTTAGGAGCCCTCTACCAACATTTATGTTGAAAAATATGTGTATAGACACAAGCATCCATCTAATGTTGGTGTTTATGATATTATAAGTGGAGTCCTAGAATTCAGAGGTATTTTTTTAACTCTTTTCTTTTTTATTGTGTAGATAACTGATCTTCTTGATGATTTCATGGAAGATATTGTCGATATTGTAGATGAAACTCCCGAAGTTCTTGCCAACCCAATTGTTCTACCTCTTAGCGTTGAGGATTATGAGGTTCAGCTTTCTCCCCTTACTCGTGTAGAAGTCAAAACTACTAACAAATAAAAAGAGAAGCGAGCGAGGGGTTCAAAAGGGACGTACGAGCCTGCCACTGATGAGGGAGATATTCAATTTAAACGCTAGAGATTAGAGGCTTATCGCAATCTGGTGCCTTGGATAGAGAAGAGGATTTGAGATCTAATCATCTTCAATCCACTGGTTCGGGGTCATCTTTCGAAATGCCATCGCTTGAAGAAGGATATGCTTTGGTGGGAGGCTACTGATGAGAATGACCTAAAGAGTCAAGTGATTTTAAGTATGATGGAGGTATTTCTTTTACAAACTGCCCTCGTGTTTCAATTATTTCAATCATAATTCTAACACCTCTAAATTTCAGTCTATTCAAGGAGTATTACGAATGGATAACATTCGTTATATTTATAAGAGCAAATGCAGCCTTTCAGACCAAAAGATCAATGAACCTACTATGGAGCATGAAAATGATCTCCGAAAAGCCAAGGAGATTTTTGAAACTGTTTGAGCTGAATAAGATAGTGCTCTGACAAGCTTGGAGATTGAAAAGAAAGAGAATGTGGATCTCCAAAGTTTTATTTTTCAGTTGAGTTCAATTACTGAGCAAGACAAAATAATTGCTGCTTATAAAGAAGAAGTTCATCAATTAAAAGAGGCCCGTTCGAATGACAAGAAGGGTTTTCAAGGTCTCACCTCCGATTTTGTGCAAGCCATAAAATCAGAGTGCCAACGAATATTATCCTTACAGCATTCTGATATTAATTTTTCACCTATTCACAAGATATCTCTCTGAGATTTAAGCGAAGTGATTCAAAAGAAGAAAACAGTGATTACTGTATGGGAGAATCATTCATCTATTTATACTGAGATGGTTAACCCTGCTGTAGAAAATCCTACTAAAATAGAAGTTACGAAGGGTCCTAGTAGTGTTGCGCCTTCAAAAGATTAGCTTATGTGGTTTTAACTTTTTAGTTTTTTATCCTTCAAGGGCAATTTTATACTGAACATTTAGATCAATGAATGAAGAATCTTACTTTTGGCTTCCTCTATTTACTTCGAATATTATTCCAAGTATAGGCTATAAAATTTTATTCGTTTTGTTTTTAAACATTAGATACTCTTCCTGTTGCTGTATAAGTATCACAACTTGTTTGGATTTATGTATGAATTCACCTTTTTACTTTTGATTGTTAATACTTGTTATATTTGCGAGTACAATGACTCGTCTTTTAGTTATACGAGTGTAATTCTTTATTTTGTTTATGAGTATAGGGACTCATCTTTTATTTGTATGATTATCGTTACTCATTTTGTTTGCGAGTGTAGAGACTCATCTTTTATTTGTACGAGTGTCATTACTCATTTTATTTATGAGTATAGGGACTCGTCTTTTATTTGTAAGAGTATCGTTACTCATTTTGTTTGGGAGTGTAGGGACTCATCTTTTACTTGTATGAGTGTCGTAACTCAATTTGTTTGTGAGTGTAGGAACTCATCTGACGTTATTTATTTCGAGAAATCAAAATTCTTATTATTTTCTTAAAAAATGATTACAGATTGTCAAATTTTATTAATTTGATTATTACGGATACTTACTGGTAGTATTTTCATAAGCTTTCCACATTTCAGTATCTTGGGATAGTATTTTCCTTCGAGTCTCTAAGTTTGTATGCCCCTTTGTTGGTTGCTTTGATGACTTGGTATAGCCCTTCCCAGTTGGGCTCTAACTTTCCAGTTCCTATATTGCCTTTTCCTATTTCTGCTTTTTGTAGGACCAAGTATCGTACTTTGAAAGTCCTCGATTGGACCCTTTTGTTGTAATAACGAGCGACTTATTGTCGTCTGGCTTCTGCTATAGCTGCAACCTATTCTCTTCTTTCTTTGAGCATATTTTTAAGGATATTCTATAATCGTTTGTATTCTCTATTTTATTTAGGTCTTTACAGACCCTATATGAAGGAGACCCTATCTCGACTAAGATTACTGCATCCATCCTGTAAGCTAATCGAAAGGGCAAATCTCTTGTTCCACTCCTTGAAGTAGTGCGATATGCCCATATAAAATTATATAATTCATCTGCCCAATCTCTTTTTTTGTCATTAAAACGCCTTTTAATGCCCTGTAATATAGTTCAATTGGTTATCTCTATTTGTCCGTTGGTCTAGGGATGAGCTACAGAAGTGAACTGTAGCTTTATTTGAAGTTCGAAATAGAATTGCTTGAACTTGGAATTTTTGAACTGTTTCCCATTATCTATAATGAGTGTATGTGGGATTCTGAATCTGCATATTATTTCTTTCCAAAAAAAGCTGCGGATCCTTGATTCAGTTATCGTTGAGACTGCTTCGACTTCTATCCATTTTGTGAAGTGATCGATTGCAACAATAGTGAATTTCTTCTGTCTCGGAGCTATTGGGAAAGGTCTGAGAATGTCTATTCCTTAAATGGCGAAAGGCTATGTGCTTCTAATGGGATTTTGTACCTGCGCCAGTGAATGTGCCAGCTATAAGTATCTTTGACATTTGTCACATTTTTGTGCCAACTTTTGTGCATCTTGTGACATTGTGGGCCAATAATAGACTTGTAGTAGGGCTTTCTTGACTAATGTGGCCTAAGCTTCATGATATCCATATATACCTTCGTGAATTTCTCTGAGGATATAATTTTCTTCTTCAGCTGAAACACACTTGCTCCATGGATGGCTAAATGATATTCGGTATAGATTTCTATTCTGGAATGAATACTGAGTAGCTTTTATTCAAATTTTCTTTGCTTGATTCCTATCGTCAAGTAGTTTTCTTGTTTCTAGGTATTCGGTGATAGGTTTGATCCACTCGGCTATTTTACAAGTGGTTAGGATTTCGTTTTCCTCCATCGAGGGCTTAACGATTTCTTCTTTGAGGAAGAGATTCTGAAACATAGGTCCATTGTCTGCTGCGGACTTGGCTATGATATCAGCTTTATTTTTGACTTTTAGAATTTGGACTAAGGTCCACTGTGTGTCATTTTCTTCAATCCTTTGTAGGAGTAAATGAGCTTTATCCGAATATTTAATCATAGTTAGGTCTTTTATTTCATATGTTCCTTTAAGCTGATTCACTATAAGTTGAGAATCGCAAAGTATTTGGAGACTTTTAGCTCGCACCTCATTTACCAGCTTCAATCCTATAATCAAGGCTTCATATTCAGCAGCATTATTTGTGGCACCGTACGCTATTCTGACAGTATACCTGATTTTTATTTTTTCGGAGCCTATCAGAATTATTCCTACGCTCGATCCATGTTTCCTCGATGCCCCATCAATATACATTCACCACAGGGCCTTTTTGTTATTGAACCCCTCAATTTCTGTCATTTCTTATATGAAATCAGACAACACTTTTGCTTTTATTACTGTTCGAGGTTCGTATGATATGTCATGCATGCCCAGTTGTACTGACCATTGGACGAGTCTTCTGAATGTCTCTGGCCTTTGTAAGATCTTCCTCAGTGGGTAATTTATTCGTACCACTATCTTATGAGCTTGAAAATAGTGGTAGAGCTTTTTTACTGTGTGCACTAGAGCCAGTGCTAGTTTATCCATCTTTGGATAGTAGATTTTTGATCCTCTAAGGACCTTGCTTACATAGTAGATGAGATTTTATTCTCATTTATCTTCTCAAATTAGTACCGATGCTAGGGATTTATTTTTCACTGAGAGATAAAGGTATAACATTTCCTCTGGAGTTGGTCTACTCAGTAGAGGTGGAGATGTCAAGAACTTTTTGATATCTTCAAATGTCGTTTAACAGTCAGCATTCCATTTGAATTTCTTGACGTTCTTCATTGCCCAAAAGAAGGGAAGGCATTTTCTTGCTGAATAGGATATGAATCTTCCTAATACGGTGATTCATTCGTTTAATTTCGGTAATTCATTCAGTGTTATTGGAGGCTTCATAATGATGATTACTTCCATCTTTTCTGGATTGGCTTCGATTTCTCTTTATGAGATCATGAATCCAAGGAATTTTCCTGCAGTTACCCCAAAGACACATTTGTCAGGGTTAAGTTTGACCTTATATTAGTTTAGCTTTTTCAGGACCCATTCTAAGTCTATAGAATGGTCCTCATCTGTTCGGATTTTGACGAATAGGTCATCCATATATACCTCAATGGTTTTGCCAATGTGCTCCTTGAAGATGAAGTTCATGAACCTTTAGTATGTGGCTCCTGTGTTTTTGAGTCCGAAGGGCATTACATCATAACAATATAACCCTTGATGAGTTATGAAGGATATTTTTTCTTAATCCTCTTCCTTCATAGGAATCTGATAATATCCTTGGGTAGCATCAATGAAGTTATACATTCCATAACTGGTCAATGGTTGGTAAAGGATAACTGTCCTTAGGGCATGCCTTATTTAGATTAGTGTAGTCTACACACATCCTATACTTTCCACTTGATTTTCGGACGAGTACAACATTCGCTAGCCATTCAGGATGTGTCACTTCTCGTACAAATCCTGCCTCCAGCAGCTTTGCATTTTCAGATGCTATGATCTTTTTCCTTTTTAGTGTGAAGTTCCACTTCTTCTATATTACTGGCTTAATAGAGAGATCAATGTTCAGGCTATGAGCCACTACCATTGAGTCAATCCCCACTATTTCTGATGCTTATATGGAAAAAGTACCCGAGTGATTTTGCAATACTCATTCTATCTTCTCTTTTACTTATTTAGATATTTCCCCACCAATTTTTATAGTTTTGCCATTCGTAAGCTTTATTTCTTTCAACTCTTCTACTGGTTCTGGCTTTATTTCTTATTTTTTGATTTCCATGTTGAATTCAATCGGAAAGGCTTCTAATTCATCTTTTGTGGCTAGTTGATAGCACTATTTAGCGATTTTCTGATTTCCCTTGATCGTAATGACTTTTTTTGGAATAGGAATTTTCATTATCAAGTACCTGATACTTGTTACTGTATTAGTTTTTCATAAGATTGGCCTTCCGATGACTCCGTTATAGGCTAATCTCGTGTCAATAATGTTGAACAAGAATTTTATTGTAAGATGCTCTTGGGAGTCTCGATCTCCTAATTCTATGTCTAATTCGACACTA
This sequence comes from Macaranga tanarius, assembly GCA_949673435.1. Lineage (NCBI taxonomy): Eukaryota > Viridiplantae > Streptophyta > Magnoliopsida > Malpighiales > Euphorbiaceae > Macaranga > Macaranga tanarius. The sequence goes on along the minus strand of CATIWO010091325.1, from coordinate 21,570 downwards.
CCCATTGGTTGAACGGTTCCTCCGTAAAAGCTAGTTATCAGATTTGTGATGGGTTTCAGTTCTACGGATGAGCCTCCCATTGCTTTGAAGTAAGGACGTTAACCGCACTTCCATCATCTACAAGCATCCTTTTTACTAAATAATTTTTTATGTAGGTGTTGATGACTAGTGCATCATTATGAGGTTGCTTGACATGTAATCCGTCCTCTGGGGTGATTGTGATTGTTGGTGTAGACGAACTAGTTCGTGCCGTGTACACTTATCTTCATGGCCTTTTAGTCCCTCTTGATGAGTACTTGCCACCTACGATCATGTTTATGACTCTAAATACATCTTTGCAAGTCTTCTTTGAATCCTCCTGATGTTCAGACCGAGTGTCCAAACTTCTAGTTCATTTTGGGAAATCTTCGGTAAATTTTTTCAAAGAGCCTACTTTGACCAGTCATTCAATCTTAATCTTGAGATCACGACATTCGTCTATATCATAAATATGATCTCGATGGTATCTACAATATCGGTTTTTATCTCTTGTTTTAATATAAAGCATGTTGAGTCTCCGCGGATTGTCTATACCATTTTGCTTAATCCACATTAGGATTTCTGATCAAGGAGTATTAAGAGGAGCGTATCTCCTATCGTCATTCCTCTATCTATTAGAACTGTACTCCTTTTTTGATTCTTTTTTCTCATCTTTCTTTCTTGGCCCCCTTTCATCGCCATGTTTTTTTCGCATATCTCTTCTATCTTCATCCAAGTCAATCAACTTGGTTGCAATAGCCATTGCTTCCGAAAAAGTTTGGGGATTCTTTGTCGTTATTTTATCTCTGAGATTCCCCATCTTAGTTTCATACTTCAAAGCATCAATGGCTGCTTCATTGCTTAAGTGCTCTATTTGCATAGCAATTTTGTTGAATCTGTCAAGATAACTTTGAAGTATCTCGTTGTCATCTTGCTTACAGAGCCGTAAGTCATTAATACTCTTTTTTGGTGGGATGTTGGTTATGAACCGAATCCTAAATTGTTCTATAAATTCTTCAAAGGTAGCTATAGAATTTTTTGGCATTCTATGAAACCATTTCTGAGCGGTGTTCGTCAGAGTCGTAAGGAATACTTGGCACATGATTACATCATTAATGTTCTGTAGCATCATCTTCGTGTGGAACATAGAGACATGAGCTACGGGGTCACCCGTTCTATTATATTAATCTAGAGGTGGAACCTTGAACTTTGAAGGTATTAATGTTGCCATTATACTGTGAATGAATTGAGTGCTCCCATCTAATATACATTCCTCTATTTCATCAGGTCCTGTGCGAACCTTATGTATTGCTTTCCGTAACTGATGATTGAAGTCAGATCTATCCCTCCTTGGAAAATTGGATTCCAATTCCTGCTCTAAATTGAATTCCTGCCTTCTATTTCTGTTTTCCCATAATTCTTCTCGTTCATTGTGAAGTGGTAATCGATTATCTTGTGGAGCAATGATGGTTGCACCTATAGCTGGAATAGATTCGGAAGTAGATGTTCCTATAGTGGGCATGTCAGTTACTGCTCCTTGAGTGAAGTATAATATTTATGTTACACGAACTGAAGCTGAGCGTTGAGGCTCTCAATTATTTGTTCTCTGTATAGCGGTGGTAAATTCAATGGAATGGGAGTCTGACTTTTTCCAGCCATATTAGGTGGAGTAGAATATTCTGGTGGATTTGGAAAAAGAATAGTTGGAATAGGTCTAGACATATGCTGGAAAGGAGCGTAATATGGTGGAGATACTCCATAGGTTATTTCTGGTTGACAAGTGTTGGTTATAAAGTGTAATGATTCTGATCCAAGAGATTATGAATAATTCCCTTGGAAAGTCATTGGAATTGCCTGAGTGACATCCAACGTACTGGTAGATGCTCTACTTTGATCAAGTGGAGGATCCGAGGTGTTTTCCATGAATCACCGTAAAAACTTTAATGAGTAATCTGAAAAATAAATAATTGTTCTTATCTTCATTTTCCTACAGACAGCGCCAATTGATGAATGTGAACTCCTCTCTTGTACCTACAAGTACAAAGAAAACTAGATGAGCCTAGGATCTTTGATTCCTAGGCTCTCTGATGCTTAAGTCAGATAGAATTATTCAAGATATCTAATAATGAGAAATATGAGCCTATATATAGGCATAAGAGGGACATACCTAGTCCTATTCGGATTAGTGTTATGCAAGAATCCTTATCATTCATTGATTAAATAACCTTAACCTTATCATATAATCCCATATGGACATTAAGTCCTTTATTAGGCTTAATGTTAGGTGTTTGGGCTTATATAGGCCTTCTGGAACTATCACTTCTTTTTGTCTACTGCTACACATAATTCCTTGCTCTATAAATCACTATCAATAAAACCCATCTCCAAATTCCCTGTATATTTCATTGCTTCACTACCCACTATTCAACCTCACTCTTTTTCCTCCCAAAAATCACATCTTTTTACTCCATTTCAAAAACCCATCAAAAATTCACTCCCCAATTTGTTTCTCATCTCCTAAAGATGATTCTTCAATCACTACATCACCTTTACAAGGCACAAAGATTGTACCTTTAGTTGTTTATGCTATTATTGGTTTAGTTCTTCTCTTTTATGTTGTTAAACCTATTGAAGTAACGCCACAAGCTTGGCTTATTAGCAACCTTTCTTTTAACTATTGCTGGTCTTGTTTTAAATCCTTTACCAGTTGGCGTATGGGCTTTTATTGGGTTAACTACGTCTATTGTTACTAGAACATTAACATTTGCTACTTCTTTTAGTGCTTTTACTAATGAGTTTTTTTGGTTAATTGTTATTTCTTTATTTTTTGCTCGTGGGTTTGTAAAGACTAGATTAGGTGATAGAATTGCTATTTATTTTACTAAATAGTTAGGGAAAAGTACTTTGGGATTGTCTTCTGGATTGATTATTAGTGAGGCTCTTATTGCTCTTGCAATGCCTAGCACTACTGCTAGAGCTTGTGGTGTTTTCTTGCCTATTTATTAAGTCTTTGTCTTTGTCAGTTAGGAGTATGCTAGGTGATGCTTCTTTAAAAAAGCTTAGAACAACTTTTTTGTGTAAAAAAATTCAACAAAAACACAATGAAATATTGAATACTTTTAGTTTATTTTTAGTTTATTTTCTGTATATGAATCAATAAAATTTTGAATATTTTTAGTTTATTTTCAATATATGAAATAATTTACTACAATTTTATGAGATTAATGAAGAATGTTGATCAATAGAATTCTAAAGAAACTCATCAATAAAACATATCAATTAAATTTTGAATACTTTTCGTTTATTTTTTGTATATAAAACACTCTGCTACATTTCTATAGATATTAACCAATGAAATATTGAATACTTTTAGTTTATTTTAAGTTTCTTGTAACACTCCCAAAATTACATACCATACACGTGGCATAGGAATTTTTTTTTATAGTATATGAAATACATATACATCAACTCACATATAATTACTGATGTAAATTAAAACTTCTACCCAATATCATTCTTATTACTTATGGCTAAGATATATTCATAATATCATTGCAAATATGCGATATGTCTTATGCAAATGAGGATGAGGTATAACTACATCAAGCTCACCTCTGGCCCATCTGAGGTCACTAATAAATATAACCCTGAACTTTATTTAACTATGCCCTGAAACATATAAATGCAAGGGAATGAGTTTGATACTCAGTAAGTAATTACGAAAATAAATCCATATGTTAACTTCTCAAGAACTAATTAAGGGAACATATATAATTAATTTGCTACACATCAAACTATAAGAAAATAGTATAACCATTAAGCTAATCTCATGTTTAAAGTTCATTAGAGGGCATTGGAATGAAGTTCAGTGCTCAAAATTCAAAAGAAACAAATTAAGGAAAAGAGGCGTGCTGACTTGGGCTGGCGTGCCGAGTCATAACAGCCACCTCCGGTGCCGACTTAGCCCTTGGTGCCGAGTCGTGCCCTTGTGCCGAGTCGTGATAACCAACTTGGGTGCTGACTCGTGCCTTTGGTGCCGAGTCATGCTATTCCACCCGAGTTAAGTCAAGACTCATTCCTACTTGTGTCGGTATGCCGAGTCTGGACAGAGGCACCTCATGTAGACTTTTACTCATCTTGGCACGGTGTGCCGAATCACCATGCTCTTAAGGTATTCCTTCCTTACACATTGACCCTCTATGCGGGAATTTCACACGGCCATATTTAAAACCACATGGCCGTGTCCAATAACCTGTGCAACATCCAAAATACCACAAATACATAATCTAAACACCAAACATCAATTGTTGGTATCACAAATACATCAAATCATACCATTCCAAGCAATCCACAAACATAATCCTCACATTTAATATATCAACCACAACACATGCTCAATTGACCATGCAGTAGTCTCACAACAATATATGTACATATATTTATCATTCTTTCTCACCATATATATATATATATTCATCATTCTTGCCACTTAAATGGCATACACAAATCAAACATAGTATTACAAGTTTCATATATAAGAGAACTAATATATATATATACATTATATTAGTAATCACTTACAATTAGCACTTCTCAATCAATTTATAATTATTAGTCTCATTTGCCTTGCCGATGGATACTTAGCCAATCGACATATCACATTTCACACTGTCGACGGTCTATAACACCCACATTTTTGACGCACTATTCATGCATTAAGAATACATGACATATGGAGTCCTAGTGTGATATATGTCTAAGTGTGGGAATGTGTTGTTGGTAGAGAGGGACTTAATTGCAAAGACAATTGGGAGTCAATTGTCACAATTGGGAAGTTAAGGGGCATAATGTAATATATCCATTTCATTACGGAGCTTAGATGTAATTTTGATGATTTTTTATTATTATAATTTTAGTATTATTATATTGTGTGTTTTTGTTGATAAATTAGCATTTATTATTTATTATTGGGCAATTAATTGTAGAGACTTTAGAGGTGTAAATTGTTAGCTTATGATTGATTAAATTTTGTATGTGTATATGTCTGTGTATGGTTATGTTGGTAAGTGTAGAGATTGAGAGGGAAGAGAAGAGAGAATTCTTGAGTTTTTGGAGAGTTGAGATCTTGTTAAAGCTAGGAATTGGGAAGCATTAGAAGTATTATATTCATTGAACTATCATTTTGGTAAGTTTTATTATGTTTTGATTGGAATTGGTTGAGTTGTAGTTTTTGTCAAATTCGTGTTCTGCCTCCTCTATTTTCAATCCTCTTGTTTGTACCATATCTTGAGCTATACAGCTCTGCCTTGTGCAAGGTTGGACTTTTTAGAAACTTCAAAGAGTCCTTTACATTTTTTATGTTTTGCGTTTTGATTGATTTTGTCATTTTAAAGGGTCAATAGGGCTGGATATTTTTTTGCTCCTATGAGTGCCCTGTTTTGGTCGGGTGGATTAGAAAATTTATAATTAATTCCACACATATCCTAACTGAGTGATTCTAATTAGAATTGGTTGTTGACACATAACACTAGCTTTGGTAGTAATTTTAAGGTTATTGGACTTGTGTGTGTGTGTGATTAAGTCTTATTGAACTTTGAGCAATTTATGCACTTTGGTGAGGTTAAGGTGGAATTCAATGTATGCTTGTTGAATTGGTATATGAATTGTGTAGGGATTGACAAAGGAAAGGAAAGCACTCATCATTGAAGGAAAGATTCTTGTTGGAGTGGAAGCATTTGGAGGTAAGTACTATGAATACATGTTGTGTCCATATGCTAAGCCATTGTGTGTATATGTATATTGTATATTTCCTTTAATGGAATTGAATGCATATTTATATTGGTGAATATGATGTGGAACTCATTCCACTTTTCATGTATTGAAATTATGATGAGGATATGATTCAATGAATGGTGGTTATAATGGCTTGTTGAAATGTAATGAATGGTAGTTGATTGTGTTGAATGTTGAGATGTAAAGGATGGAATATTATTTTTGTTGTGTGGTTTGTGTGAATTTCACTTGAAAGTGAGTTATATGAGGAAGTGAAGATTTTGTGATTGAGTGATGGGCAGGCTGAGCTAGGCGAATAACTACTCCAGTGAGACTAAGCCGGGCGGATAGTCTCACTAATGGCCATTTGAGTGAGATAAAAATTTTATTTGTGATGGGCAAGCTGAGCCGGGTGAATAGCTACCCAAGTGAAACTGAGCCGGGCGGATAGTTTCACTAATGGCCATTTAAATGAAAATGAATTTTATGGAAAGTAGCTATAAAGCTAAGTGTGAGGTAATGTGTGCGGAAAGGCCTATCCGGTACTAATTCATGCATTGATTGTATATTCAATTAACTTAGTGCTTATGAATGAGATTGAATGTAATGATAGGACGATTTAATATAAATGATAGATGTGGATACTCTTAATTGTGAATGATTGATATTATATGTTAATGGATATTTGGTGTGGATTAGTATATTTAGAATGTATTGTTGTGGCTTGAATTGAGATATATTCATATGCTTTGACATCACTAGTTACTTCAAGGGAATTTTTATTAATCCGCACTATCGGATTAAGTCTAGTGTCTTCATGAAAGTTGTAGCCCTCTGAAATAGCTTTCCATAGCCTCTTGAATCACTTAAATCTGAGTTCTGTATAAGAAGTTATGGCCAAAAGAGTGTGACATGGTTAGTACGGTCATGTCTCTGTATGCCTGTGCCGACTCAACAACTGAGTGCCGAGTCATACCTGTGACTCGGGGTGTCGACTCGGTACAGTGTACCGAGTCATGACGAGTCAGCCTTCCTTCAGCACATTTTTATCTTCGTATTTTGACTATAACTTGAGCTGTAGACTTCAAATGAAGCGTGGTTTGATCCTATAGAAACTTTAAAGAGTCTTCTACAACTTTTATGTTTTGAGTTTGAGATGAATCTATCTCTAAGATTCTCTAAGTGAGCTTGACATTTTATTGTTCACTTGTTTATTCTTCGTTATGGACTCCTGTACGCACTCGATGTAGTGCCATTGGTAATGAAACTTTAAGGCGATTGTTTATAAACTTAGTAGAGGATTATAGGACTATATTATGAACATAAGAATGTACCTTATATATGTGATTATATGCTTCATCAACTTATTTCATATGTGTTTGGTATATGTGTGCAACTGTATTCGAAGTTTCTTATTGAGTTGCAAGCTCACCCCTTTGATGTTGAAATTTTTCAGGGCTTGATTAGACTAAGGCTTGAGACTTGCATTGGAGTCTTTAGGTGGGCCGAAATGAGTTTTGGTGTAACCAACCTTCCTTCTGTATATCATTTGGCATTTTGTAATAGCTTTGTGTGTACTAGTTAGCCATATATTAAATATGGGTGTTATGCTAGACAAGCATATGTATAATGCTTAATAATGTATGTATTATTGAATATATGTCTATAAATGAGTATATGAGTACTTCTGTGAATAGATTTTTATTATGATACGTGTGTGATGTTTGTTTATGCCACGTGTTTATTTATGTTTTTAGGCGTCACATTTAGTGGTATCAGAGAAGGAATTAGATTCCCTCAGGACATGAGAACATGTTGCATTCATGGCATATCATGTATAAGTCATAGCTGATGTATAGTTGATATGCGTTGCATATGACAGGATGGAAGGACACCAAGCTCTAACCATCGGCCAAATGAGTCATCAGAGTCAACTTTTAGATAAAAACATACGTGTGCTCTATATGAGCTTGAATTTTTATTTATAACCCCTCTATAAGATGTATATTTTTGTATATTAGTGAATAGATTAAAAGGTGGAAGTTAGGAATCAGGAGCAAATAGATAGTATTGTTGATGAAGAATTATGAAAGATAAGAGAGTGAGGTGTAAAGATTTTCATGGGTATTAGTGATTTCCCCATAGAAGAGGAATGGTTATAGAGTACGGAAAGAATTTTAGATTGAATTAATAAGTACTAATGAAAGGAGAATTAGTTATATAGTGTCATTATTTGAGTAAGATATGTGATGTGATATGAAGTAATTATATGGATTGTGAGAATGTTGAATTGTTATTGAATATGGAATAAAGTGAACTAAGGCTATTGAAATGTGAATTGTGTGTGTGATTTATGACTATGTGTAGGAGTTTCAAGGGGCAAGAAAGACAAAGTTGGAAAGCACCTGTGGTAAGTAGTTACTAACAAGTTATATATATTAGTTCATTAATGTGCTAAAATTATAATGGATTAATTGAGTTGTGCCTTTATAATTATTAATGACATATTATATTGATGTGAAGATTAATGTGAATGCCTTGTGATCTTGACAATGCTTATGTATGACTAATAATAGTCTATTGGTGATGCTCAGTTAAATGTAATTGTAGTGTGGTGAATAACTGAGCCCTAATGGAGATTATTTATAAAAGTGTAATTGTTTTATTGCAGGATTGACCCTACTTTAGTAGGAAGATGTCTATATTTTAGGAAAGGTTCTGCCAAAATTTCGGTAAGTTTCTCATAAATTAAGCTTTTGTCGTTAGGTTCTTATGATAAAGCCTTAGGTGCAATGGATGAGTTATGATTTATAGGTTGTGCTATGAAATGTTGATGATGGTATGGGTATGATACCAGTGGAATACTAATTAAATGCCATGTGAGGTTATAAAATTGTGAAATATGGGAAAAATATATAACAAAGATTATAGAAGACTTAAAAGTCAAAAAGGCGCTAATAAATTTTTAAACAGTGCATCAGTTACAATATATATGTAATAGTTGTGGTAGAATCCATCCAGAAAAATTTTGAGGTCTTAGACTTGATGTCTGCTACTAGTGTAGTAAGTGGAGTATTTCTTTAGAGATTGTTCATTGAAGAAAATTGTTGAAAGATCTTAGTTAATTAAACAAAGTGGTATAAGAAAGGAAATATTCCAAATCATTAGTAAACTAAGTGGAAGCTAAGAGAGTAAGGAAAAAGGAATTAGTATTGCAACAAAAATTGGACTTGATGATCATTTATATGAGTATACATTACGTACAAATGGTGTATTTGCATTATTAAGGATGTGGTATATGTATTTTAATACCTGTTGGAATGTTATGATAGTAAATTTGCTGATGAGATTTTATTTCAAGATAGTAGAACAATATGACTAATATACAAACTGCAACAGTCATTGAATTAGGAAGAATGATAGTATTATGGTAGATTAGTATATAAAGAAGGTAGGTATAGTTATTTGAAGATAGAGAAATATAGAGATAGTGATTAAAGAGAAATTGTGCAAGCTAGTTGGATTTCAGCTGTAATTATATAATCTGTGATTGAAGATGAGTAAGAAATTATTTAGATTAGTTTAAGAGTAATGGATGTACTTATAATCAGAGAATTTCCTAATGTGTTCTAGATGAAATATTGGAAGTACTTTTGCACCGAAGAATAGATTTAAAATGCAATTATTCCAAAGGCTATACTCATATTGATTACTTTGTTCACATCAATGGAATTGGTAGATTTTAAAAAGATAGTAGTATGAGGTAGGATAATAATTGCAGGCAATCGAACAGTATCTTAGTGAAGAATAATTATCCGTAATTAAGAAATGAACAGTTGTTTGATTAATTAAGAGATGCAATATTGTTTTAGAAGATAGATTTGGAACTGAGTTGTTAGCAATTTGGAATGATAAAACATTTTATTTTCAAAAATGATATATGAAAATTTTTCTTATACCACGTGTTGGTATTATATTGTGGATACGTGTATGTGGCACCTTGAAGGATGCTACCAAAGATAGGAAATATTGCTAATTGAATACTTATTATAAATTCATATTGATAACGAATGTATTGTATGAATTATACTTGTTATCACCTGTGGGTGATTGAGAATGAGAAGATGAGTATGTTAGATGAATTAAGAATATTGAGCTATGTTTGGTAATGTGATAATATTATGGTATATTATATGTGCTTATAATTGGCATTCTAAAATGAAGTGGATATATGTGATGGTATTGATTTGTGGTTATATGTGTGGTCATATTATGAACTTGAGTTTGATCCATTGAGTATAGTGATACTATTATGTGAGTAAATGTGGATGTGATGATATCGATTGGATTTATGACCATCGATTATGAGAAATATGATATCGATTGGCTTTGTGACTATCGATTATGAGAAATATGATATCGATTGGTTTTGTGACCATCGACCATTTTAAATGTGAAATAATACCATATATACAATAATAAGTGATGTGGGATGTGAAATTATAAACAGGAGTATAGTTGGGAATATGAAAAGTATTAAGTGTAAGTAATTGTTAATATAATGCTTTTGTATATTGATTCTCTTATAACTATAGGTATATGACTATGTTGGTTGGTGTATGCCAAATATTGTGGCAAAGATGATATATTGATATGTTATTTGTGAGACTATTGAAATGAGAATGTGATGTGGCGAATTGTGAATGATACTGCATATGTTGGATTGTACAAGCCACTTAATGTGGTATGAATAAACATGTGTTGTTTCATTGTGTATATGTATAAATAGTCAATGATGATTTAGTGTGTGGGAATAAGTTAGTTGTGTGATGATGTTTATTTGTACACACCCATATGTGTGTGTTAGTTTATTGTTAATACCATTGAATTGTTAAATGGTTATAGAGTGGTTAGAAAGTATTTGAATGCATTGTCAGGTTGAAGACACGGGTGTGTCTCAGGCCATATGTCAAGACACAGTTTACTTAGGGTTAAGACATAGGCGTGTTTCATGTTACATTTATAGATAATGGGAAAATATGGGCTAGAACATGGGCGTGTTCAGAGCCGTGTTTAAATGTGTATTTTGATCAGTGAGATATACGGGCGCGTGAAGCTCGGAAAACTTTGGCTGTGAGCAGATACTAGCGCTCGCCAGTTTGGTCTGAACCATAATGACTATGTAATTTGTTCTCAGCTGAATTAATTATATTCTATTAATTAGTTCTTGAGAAGTATTATATGTTAGATTGTATTAATAATTGCTTATCGATTATATTTATACTTTTCTAGTATGGAATTGATGATTAAAGGTATTAAAATCGATGAAATACAACTGCACATATTTGACTATATATATAATCCTCTACATATAAGTTGATTGTAAATACTAAATGTATCAAAAAGGGGTGATTATACGAATATTAAATGATGTGGTCATAGATATACTTTGAGCTTATGTTGTGATTGAGATCTATTGTATAAAAGAGTTATGGAGACTATAAAAGGATGAATATAAATATTTAAGATTCGTGATTGATTGAATACTATGCAATTATGAATGAATTGAATTGATAATGTTAAGTATGTTTTTGGAGTGTCTCTAAGTTGGTTTAAGTCTCAATTGACTATGGGGAAGTTTGTACAGCCTTAAGAAGGCTAAATAAGGAATTTTAAGATTTAAAAAGTAAAAAAAATTGAGTCCAAGATACGTGGGACCGTATGAAATTTTAGAGAAGGTGGGACCATTAGAAAACAAATTAGTTTTGCCAAAAGAATTATCTTCTATACATGATGTATTTTATGTATCCATGTTGAGGAGGTATAGATTGGATCTAAGTCATGTAACACAAGAGCCCGAGATAGAGATATTCAAGGGATTGATGTATGTTAAAGAATTGATAGAAATTCTGGGTCGGAAGGTGAAACAATCGAGGAAGAAAGAGATTCCAATTGTGAAGGTGAAATGGAGTCATCATTCACTTAAAGAAGTAACCTGGGTAGTAGAGGAGTAGATGAAACAGAAGAATCTATATTTATTTCTGAAAAGTGATAAGTTGTTAAATTTCACGGATAAAATTTTTATTAGGAGGGGATAACTGAAACACCTATATTTTTGATGCGCTATTCATGCATTAAGAATACATGACATATGGAGTCCTAGTGTGATATATGTCTAAGTGTGGGAATGTGTTGTTGGTAGAGAGGGACTTAAATGCAAAGATAATTGGGAGTCAATTGTCACAATTGGGAAATTATGGGGCATAGTATAATATATCCATTTCATTAAGGGGCTTAGATGTAATTTTGGTGATTTTTTATTATTATAATATTAGTATTATTATATTGTGTGTTTTTGTTGATAAATTAGCATGTATTATTTATTATTGGGCAATTAATTGTAGAGACTTTAGGGGTGTAAGTTGTTAGCTTGTGATTGGTTAATTTTTGTATGTGTATATGTGTGTGTATAGTTATGTTACTGAGTGTAGAGATTGAGAGGAAAGAGAAGAGAGAATTCTTGAGTTTTTGGAGAGTTGAGATCTTGTTAAAGCTAGGAATTAGGAAGCATTAGAAGTATTATATTCATTGAAGTATCATTTTGATGAGTTTTATTGTGTTTTGATTGGAATTGGTTGAGTTGTAGTTTTTGTCAAATTCATGTTCTGCCTCCTCTGTTTTTAGTCCTTTTATTTGTACCATATCTTGAGCTATACAGCTCTGATTTGTGCAAGGTTAGACTTCCTAGAAACTTTAGAGAGTCTTTTTACATTTTCTATGTTTTGAGTTTTGATTTATTTTGTCGTTTTAAATGGTCAATAGGACCGGACATTTTCTTGCTCCTGCGAGTGCCCTGTTTTGGGCGGGTGGATTGTAAAATTTATAATTAATTCCACACTTGTCCTAACTGAGTGATTCCAATTGGAATTTGTTCTTGACATATAACCCTAGCTTTGGTAGCAATTTTAGGGTTATTGGACTTGTGTGTGTGTAATTAGGTCTTGTTGAACTTTGAGCAATTTGTGCACTTTGGTGAGATTAAGGTGGAATTCAATGTATGCTTGTTGAATTGGTATATGAATTGTGTAGGGATTGACAAAGGAAAGGAAAGCACTCATCATTGAAGGAAAGATTCTTATTGGAGTGGAAGCATTTGGAGGTAAGTACTATGAATACATATTGTATCCATATGCTAAGCCATTGTGTGTATATGTATATTGTATATTTCCTTTTAATGGAATTTAATGCATATTTGTATTGGTGAATATGATGTGGAACTCATTCTACTTTTATGTATTGAAATTATGATGAGGATATGATTCAATGAATGGTGGTTATAATGGCTTGTTGAAATGTAATGAATGGTAGTTGATTATGTTGAATGTTGAGATGTAAAGGATAGAATATTATTTGTGTTGTGTGGTTTATGTGAATTTCACTTGAAAGTGAGATATGTGAGGAAGTGAGGATTTTGTGATTGAGTGATGGGCAAGCTGAGCCGGGCGAATAGCTACCCAAGTGAGACTGAGCCGAGCGAATAGCTACCCAAATGAAACTGAGTCGGGCGGATAGTTTCACTAATGGCCATTTAAATGAAAATTAATTGTAAGGAAAATAGCTATAAAGCTAAATGTGAGGTTATGTATAAGGAAAGGCCTATTCGGATACTAACTCATGCATTAATTATTTATTCAATTAACTTGGTACTTATGAATGAGATTGAATGTGATGATGGGATGATTTAATATAAATAATAGATGTGGTTACTCTTAATTATGAATGATTGATATTATGTGTTAATGGATGTTTGGTGTGTTCAGAATAAGAGGACTGAAAACAGAGGAGGCAGAACCCGAAATTGCGACCAATCAACTCAACTTAAATCAACACAAAAACACAATTAAAACTTACCAATGATGCTTCTATGGATTAAAGACTTTTAATGCCTCCCAATTAATAGCTTGAACAAGATCAAAACTCTCCAAAACTCAATAAAAAATTCACTCTTCTTCTTTTCTTAAATTCTCTACACTTCTCTACACCCATACACACACTCACCCAATCACAAGCCTCCATTTGCCTTCCCCTAAAGTCTCCTATAATAAATGCTTATTTATCACTTAACCACCAATATAATAATAACAATAATAAATATCTTAATAAATATCATCAAATATCACCACCATATCTCCTTAGCCCCTTAATGAAATGTAATTAAGTCACAATAGCCCATAACTTTCTATTGTAATAATTAACTCCAAACTTTTCTTACAATTTAGTCTCTCTCTACAACTTATACATATTTTCAAACTTAAATATAGTCCACTATCTAATATTCATAAAATACAACACATATGTCATAAATATGTATGCTAAAAAGGCGAATGTTACATTTTTCCCCCCCTTAAGAAAATTTTGTCCCATAAATTAACCACTCACCACATAACCATACTTATTGAACTTAATCCTTCTTTATCTTTACTACCTAAGCTTCTCATAATATCTTTCGATTTCTACATTATACGTTCCCATTATTCAACTCGAATCTCTGTTTTGCATACCAAATGATAATACTTCATACCATTTTTTATTTTATAACATCATATGCCCAAATGTATACAATAACATAAATACAATATTCAACATTATTCCTTGCCATCTCCGCCTTAATACCGGTGACAGGCACAATTTCCCAGTAAAGCTTGACCCTTTGCTTTCACATAATAACCTCTTCTATAATTTTTTTAATTATCAGCTAGTAATTGAAAAACTTAAAACCCCACTGTTATTCCAATTCAATACTTTCTGATAAAAATATACTTTAATCTCTTGATATTCATTTACATAAACAATAATTTCTTATATAATTATAGTCTTCAGACCTTCAATGGTTACACCATGTTAGCTAATTTAGAATCATAAGATGAGATATTTGCTTTATGATATGATAATTTCATCACTATCCCATATAGCGGTCACACACATTTTCTGTTCCTAGTCCTAAAACTTTAACATATTTCATTAAATTTTTATTCCTAATCAATAATATAAACAAAAGAGTAGTAGTAGTTTCTTTTCTTTGCTTTCCAACTCTTCATTGATTGATCTCAATTTACTTCCTTAACAATTATGCCCAAAAGATAACATATTCTTTCAACCCTTAGCTCATTTTACCTGACATAATATACAACTATGTTTTCCATAAGCTGTTCAAAATGTCTATGTCAACTTAATAAATAAATAAAGTACCCTTCAAAGTTGCTACCACTCCTCTTGTAATTCTATCTTGAGTATCCTTGTATTGGCTTTCAATTATTCATAACTACTACATGACCACACACTATCATCTTCTACTTTAATAAGCTGAAGTTAATGCTTCTCATAATAATTATTCAATCAAACAATCCATCTTGCTAAATTTAAAGTCTACTTCCGATATTGAAATAGCTTTCAATAATTTTCTCAAAAACATATTCAGAATTTTCTAATTAAAAAAATATTTCCATTACTTCATTTAGTATCACTTTCACTTACTCAATTAAATCCATAAACTAATCATATATAGAAAGTTTGCACATTCAATTCACATAATTAAGAGAATATATAACCACATATGCACTTGCAACATTCTTACAAACACTCACAATTTACCAAGTCCATACATAAATGAACAGAAATATAATTAATAATATTATAGCGTACCTCACATAAGCTTACATCTCAAGGCTTATTTAACACCTATACTTATCTCAACGATAATAGATAGCATCTCATAATGATTTATATAAAAGCAAGAGTTCATACACTCATATCTCAATCTTAACAATCGGTACTCGGTCAAAACTATTCTCACACAATCACATCGCTCTTAACATATTTTAGCTTATTTGAATTGTCGATGAACACTTAGCCAATCAACACATTTATCAATTTACATTGTCGACGGACACTTAGCCAATCAATATAATCATCATTTCATATTATTTTCTATTTAAAGCAGAATTCCATCAAGTTGGTAACATATTATCTCTACAAGTATAAAAATATTCATGCCACATTTTAACAATTCAAGTGTAATGCATACTCATGTAAATAAATGCATGAACTTATAAACTGATATATCCATACCGATACATTTTAGATAAGCATAATATATGTACACGTGTCTCCTTTGGTTATTACAGGAGTTTCTTGTCTTATGTGGGCATATATTCTTGGTTGACTCTGAATTTGACCTTAAGACCCAGTTAATATTGTTGTATTATTTCCATTTCCTCTCTTTCTTTGACCTTTTCTTTAGTGGTTTTGTGGTATATTTCCCCCGACACTACTTTAGCTCATCATTTAAGATTCTTTATCCTTTTTCTTTCTTAGACAATTTATGATAAAATGTCTAGGTTGTCTATAATAAAAACATACTCTCGGTTTAGTTCTTCAACATTCTCCCAAATGAAATTTACCACAACTGTTGCACATTGAAGCTGTTGTACCATCCATAGATTTCCTTTTACTAATGTCTTTTTTATTATCTATTTCTCCGAAACCCATACTGTATAATTCTTTCACTGATTGATCACACTGGTTTGTCCTACTTTTTTTAAATTGGCTTTGCTGAATTCCAGTGGTTTTAAAAGATAAATTATCTCTTCCCCCAATTGGTGTAGTAAAGGAACTTGTAATTTTCTTCTTATTGGTATCCAAAATACTCTTTTCTAGTATCATTTCCTCAGCCCGTAGTGCCACCTCCAAAAGATCTCTATAAGTTGGTGGCTTTACTGCTATTCTTACTCTAATTTCAAGATTTAGTTCCCTTTCAAATTTGTTTCTTTTCAATTCGTCAGTGGCTACCTCTTCAGGTGCGTATTTTGATAATCTTACAAATTGAAGTTCATAATTAGCCACAGTTAAGTCATTTTGCTTCAATTCAAGGAATTCAAGTTTCTTCCTATCTTTATATACAACTGGCATATATTTATCCAAAAATTCCTTTAAAAAGTCCACCCAGGTTAATAACATTGGTACATTTCTGCTCTCCAGCATGGTTTTCGACCAATCTATTGCATCTTGCTCGAACAAAGACACTGCATAGCTTATTCTTTTCTCAGTACTACATTCAAATCGATCTAACACCCTTTTAGTGTTTCTTAGCCACTTTTCTGCCACCATTGGATCATTAGTTCATAGCAAAAACCTTAGCTCCTTGTTTTCTTATCTTTTCATAGTTGTCATCAAAAGGGTTTTCTATTGGTTTCTAAGTCATTTCTCTCATTGCTTGAACAAATTCTTGTATATAAGGGGGATAATCAACTTATGGAGGAGTAAGTTATGGTTGTGACTGTTCATGTTCAAATGCATCTAATGCATGCATAAATTCTTGCCTACGTACAAACTCAAGTGACTCTTCCGAGCCAGAGTGAGGTGCTTGGTGTTTCCTCATCCTAACATAAGTTAACACACATCAACTACATACATACAACTCATGATTTATGCATGATATGCCATGAATGCATCACATTCTCATATCCTAAGGGAATCCAATTCCCGCTCTGATACCATTTAATGTAACACTCCTTAAATCATATACCATATATGTGGCATAGGAATTTTTTTTAATAGTATATGAAATATATATACATCAACTCATATATAATTACTCATGTAAATTAAAACTTCTATCCAACATCATTCTTATTACTCATGGCTAAGATATATTCATAATATTATTACAAACATACGATATGTCTTATGTAAATAAAGATGAGGTATAATTGTACCAAGCTCGCCTCTGGCCCACCTGAGGTCACTAATAAATATAACTCCGAGCTTTATCTAACTATGTCCTGAAACATATAAATGCAAGGGAATGAGTTTGATACTCAGTAAGTAGTTATGAAAACAAATCTATATGTTAACTTCTCAAGAACTAATTAAGGGAACACATATAATTAATTTTCTACACATAAAACTATAAGAAAATAATATAGCCATTAAGCTAATCTCATGTTTAAAGTTCACTAGAGTGCATTGGAATAAAGTTCGGTGCTCAAAATTCAAAAGAAACAAACTAGGGAAAAGAGGTGTGCCGACTCGGGCTGGTGTGCCAAGTCGTAATAGCCACCTCCGGTGCCGACTCGGCCCTTGGTGCCGAGTCGTGCCTGAGTTGGTGCTGACTCATACCTTTGTGCCGAGTCGTGACAGCCAGCTTGGGTGCTAACTCGTGCCTTTAGTGCCGAGTCGTGCCATTCCACCCGAGTCAAGTCAAGACTCATGCCAACTCATGCAGGCCTGCCAAGTCAGGATAGAGGCACCTCGTGCCGACTACTACTCGACTCGACATGGTGTGCTGAGTCACTATGCTCTTATGGCATTTATTCCTTACACATTGACCCCTTTATATAGGAATTTCACACGGCCATATTTAAAACCAAATGGTCATGTCCAATAACCTATCCAACATCCAAAATATCACAAATACATAATCAAAACACCAAACACCAAACATCAATTGTTGGTGTTATAAATACATCAAATCACACCATTCTAAGCAATCCACAAATATAATCCTCACATTCAACATATCAACCATAACACATGCTCAATTGACCATGCAGTAGTCTCATAACAATATATATACATATATTCATCATTCTTTCTCACCACTATATATATATATATATATATACACATTATATTAGTAATCACTTACAATCAGTACTTCTCAATCAATTTATAATTATATGTCTCATTTGCCTTGCCGATGGATACTTAGCCAATCGATATATCAACATTTCTCACTGTCGATGGTCACTTAGCCAATCGACATATCACATTTTATACTGTCGACAGTCACTTAGCCAATCGACTTAACCACATTTCACACTGTCAACGGGCATTTAGCCAATCGACTTAATCACATTTTACACTGTCGACGGTCACTTAGCCAATCAACTTAATTATATTATAGCCACATTTAATCACAACATAGTATCATGTATACTCGATGGATCAATCTCAAGTTCATAATACATACACATGTACAACCACAATTCAATATCATTACATTTAATGTTTACTACGTTCAATCATATTCCTTATAATAAATACATCAACTTCACTCTAGTATGCAATTATTAAGCATGTTGTAGCATACCATAATAGTATCACATTCCATATCACAACTCAATATTCATAATTCATCCAAGATACTCATCTGATCAATTTCAATCACCCACAGGTGATAACAAGTATAATTCTTTTATTTTATTCATTATCAATATATATTTATATCATTCATATACATTTTTTAATTTATCAATTACTAAGATAAGATTAATATTCAATTAATAATATTACATATTATTTCATCTTATTCATCATACAATAATAACTACTTACTTCAAGTTCTTTCAACTCCTTCAAAAGCAAAGCTTCTTTTAGTGATCGGTATCTCCTGTATCATTGTCAAAGCCTACATCTAATCATTCATCAATACACAAAGCAACATGACACTTGCACTTAAATGCAACTAGGTGCAACTCCATACTTAAAGTTCAATACATCCAAATAATTCACATTCAAATCCAATAATCTTGAAAATAATACTAAAACTAGTCATATGAGTCTTTTCTAATTCCAATTGGAATTACTCAATTCGGACAAGTATTGAATTAATTATGGATTTTTGATGCAAATCGGGCAAAACAGGGCTGACGATAAGAGTAAGAAAATGTCGAGCCATGTCAAACAACTTTAACAGCAAAATCAGCTTAAGCTCAAAACACAAAAGTTGTAAGGGACTCTTTTAAGTTTCCAAAACATCTGAACTTTCTCAATTTGGAGTTCTATAATTCCAGATATCACCATATAACCAACATATAAGAAAATTCACAAACTAACCTATATACTACTGCTGTCATGTTTGATATATGAAGTTCATGATGCTTTTAAAAATTATAGACACATTCAATAATCACAAAATTCATAAAACTCTACATATATAAGTCTACTTTCATTGACAACTGAAATTATATAATTAGAACCTGTAGAGCATTAATTATGAATTTTTAAGTCCATTCAGGTAGAACAGGGTATCAGCACGAGCAATAACATGTATGGCCTTATTCAACCCTCTTAATAGTAGATTCAGTTTAAGCACAAAATATAAATATTTTAAAGAATTCTCTAAAGTTTTCAGAGAATCTAACCATGCTTAAATTAGAGCTCTATAACTCAAGTTATGGTAAGAATAAGAGGATTGAAAATAGAAGAGGCAGAACCTGAAATTGCAACCAATCAACTCAACTTAAATCAACACAAAAACACAATTAGAACTTACCGATTGATGCTTCTATGGATTAAAGACTTCTAATGCCTCCCTATTACTAGCTTGAATAAGAATAAAACTCTCCAAAACTTAATCAAAAACTCACTCTTCTTCTTTTCTTAAATTCTCTACACTTCTCTACACCCACACACACACACTCACCCAATCACAAGCCTCCATTTGCCTTCCCCTAAAGTCTCCTACAATAAATACTTATTTATCACTTAACCACCAATATAATAATAACAATAATAAATCTCTTAATAAATGTCATCAAATATCACCACCATATCTCCTTAGCCCCTTAATGAAATGTAATTAAGTCACAATGGCCCATAACTTTCTATCGTAACAATTAACTCTAAACTTTTCTTACAATTTAGTCCCCCTCTACAACTTATACACATTCCCAAACTTAAATGTAGTCCACTATCTAATATGCATAAAATGCAATACATACGTCATAAATACGTATGTTAAAAGGGCGAGTGTTACATTTCTAATCCGTATATGAAACTCGCTTATACTTACATTCATATTAATGAAGAATATTAATCAACTACTTTACCTTCTATATTTTCAAAATTTTAAAAATCCAATTACAAATCATTACTAAAAATTTAATACATTCATAACAAATATAAAAAAAGCAACAGTACATATATTACAATATACAATTGGTATACTTTTAGTATATTATCCATTTCCTATACAAGTTACAACATAAAAAATATTATATTTCACGTTGTTTCTTGCCTATGGGCAGATTAGGGCGCACTTCTTAGACTAGCTGATTGACTTTTAAATATAAGAACTAAAATCCAAAACATTTTAAACAACTAAACCAAATACTAAAAGTTTAACTTTGAAAAAACATTAAATTTACATAATCCAAGCATAAAATCATTCAACAAACTAATAATATTCTTCTGAAATATATTATACAGAACTGAAAATCCAATATAATTGTACTCAAAATCAAAGAACAACTTTAAATTTGCCTTTGTCCTTTGGCTTAAGTCTTCCACGACACTCAAAATTACCCTTATCATCAAACAAAATATTATCACCCTGAAAAAGATAGTCATATAAAATCATATCAGAAACCAAAAATCAACCAAAAAGCAACCAAAAATGAAACTAATAAACAAAACTAATACAAATTAAAAACAAAAATAATCATACAAAAGCATATCAGAAAACTAAAAAGCAACCGAAAATGAAATTAATAAACTAAACTAATACAAATAAAAAATAAAAATAATCATATAAAAGTATATCCAAAAATCAAAAAGCAACCAAAATGAAACTAATAATGTAACATCCGTGTCCTGGAACAGGATTACTGTTCATTAATGTTAATTAAGAATGTTATTACTGTTGTTAATTAAATTTGGTGATTTAAGATTTGTTTGCCACTGTTATGAGTAAATGATTTGGAGTTTGATTATTTAGTA
>CATIWO010091275.1:0-16119 GCA_949673435.1 Macaranga tanarius | reverse complement strand
ATTAGATATAATATATTTAATATAATGTAACATTAATATATATAGTTATAATTATTTTGTTAAATATTAATTTTAAATATATAAGCAAAAAATTAAATCTCCATTTGCTCCGAATCTCCGCTCCGACTTGCTCCGATTTTTCGGAGCAATTTAGAGTGGAGATTTTAATTTTCGGGTCCGGATCCGGGTCTGGATAACTGTTTTTTGAAATCTTCGACGTTCGGGTCGGGTCCGGAAAATTTGCGTTCTCCGGACTGCTCCGAGTCCCGCTCAGCTCTACTTATAACTCATTTTAGCTTTCACAAGTTTTTACAATGACAAAATTACATTTTTAACCTCATGTACTTTAACATTTTACGATATAGTTTTCACTATATTTATTCTTGTCCAATGAAAGGAATTAAATTCTGGTTAATTTTTATATTCTTAAATTTTCTTTATCGATTGCTTATAGTTTTATTTTTTAACTAATTCTATATATATGTTCTTTATCTAATAAAAATATAAATTCTTTATTCTCCGTAAATTTTTAATAATTAGGAAAATGTATAATTTTATATAAATAAAGATATATAATAAAAATTAATTTCTATATATACAATAAATGTTTTTATTTATTTTAACTCAACATATATTACAATCGATAACTATTATTTTTATTTATAAGTAGCTCATATGTTTTTTGTTATATAAAACATATACATAATTTTATTATAAATAGTTTTTATAATTTTTAAAATTATATAAATTTTTAATTACTATAAAATTTATTAGAAATAATGATATATATTTTAATTAGATAAAGAAAGAATAAAAAATTAAAATTTTAACAAATGTAGTTCAATTTTTTAGTAATTTTAAAATACTTAGTAAAGTAAAAATCAAAACTATAAGAATTAGATAGATAAATTATTTAAAATATAAAAATTAAATTAGATATATTTAATATTCATTAAATTTTATATAAAATAAAGATAAATTAAGTTAATAAATAAAAATATAAAATTGTAATATGTTAAAGTAAATAAATAAAAGTATTTTTTTTTGAAGAAATAAATAAAAGTATTAAGGCCTAATATGAAAGTAAATTTGGTGTTGGCCAAAAATGCATTTTTTGTTTTAAGAATTTGTGTGAAAAACAAAGACTATTCATGTGCTTTTGTAGTCTAAAAGGCATAGCCCATTTTTTCCTTCAGTAGCAGCAATCATACACATAAGTTGTAGAGTTTTAGCTTGCCTTATTCATGGCCGAGACAACCAGTAACAGTAACAGTAGCAGTAGCACCATCACCAGCGGATCATCATCAACTCCATCCACATCATCCCATATACTTAGCATAGCTCAAGACCATCTTTTCACAATCTTACTTCTACTTCCAGTAGATTCAATTCTGTCCTTTGGGATGACCTGCAAGAGATTCAGGTCCTTAGCAACTTCTGATGCGCTCTGGGAGTCCATTTGCAAGAGAGATTGGGGACCCACATCAGTGGATGCACTCAAGTCTTCAACCAGTAATCAACACCTTCCATGGATGAGGCTATACAAGCAAGTGTCACTGCTCGACTCAGTTTCCTGCCATAAATTGACTGACCCAGATTCCTCTCAATCTCCCCTTCCCAGTCCAAGGGCTTCTCACTCTCTCAACTTTCTCTCTGATTGCTTGGTTTTGTTTGGTGGTGGCTGTGAGGGAGGTAAGTCAGTCTCTCTGCTCTTAGCTTCTTTTTAATTAATTGTGTCATTGCTTATTCTGCTGGTTATGGTACTTGAATTTTGCTATTTGAATGGTGGCATTGAAGCTCTCAAGTATGTTGTGGCTTTTCATTGTTCATGTTGTTTTGTGGGTTTTCTTTTCTGCTGCTATTTTTCCTCATGAGCAATTATTGCGGCTAAATTACTCCCAATATTTAATGAGGTTAGTTGGGTAGCTCTACCTGAGAAAACAGTAGATGCAGGTCATTTATTAATTATCAGCTTCGAGGCAATTAAGAAATTCCTAGACAAAAACTCTTGACTATATCAATCGTTCACAGACTCACCGAAGCACTGAAGCACTGTTTAACTGTAAGGACATGGAAGTGTCAGGTGTTGAACACACTATTAAATTTTCGCAGAGTTCAATTAACAAGGTCAAATAGTCTTTTTGTCACTCTAATTGTGCATTTTATCCTATTTTTTTGAATTCTGTCAGGATACATTCTAGCCAAATAGATTCAATGTTTAAAATACAGAGTTAGCCATGAAAATTATGTGCCTAACAACTTATTGTTTGCACATGAACTTTCCTGTTAAGCATTTTCTTCACTGCTAAAAATAAGGCATGAAGGCGAAAGATTTCAATATTCTTGTTTCCCTCCATCCCTGAATGCATCAAGTCCAATTAGATTTCCAAATCACTGCATAAGCATTATGAGGACATTGTCAAACCTAAGCTCCGAAACACATTGAGATAGCCATTACTGTGCTTACCTCAAAATTATGTATCATTATGCAGGCCTTCCCTTTAGAATGAAAGTGCATAGATATTTCTTAGAATTGTTCATTTATCACAACTTATTGCTGCAGTTTTATGCTTTTTTTTTTGGGCATTGTCCAGCGTTCTCAACTTGTAATGTGCATATAGTTTTGTACATTCACATTATTTCGCATGATCAAATAGTAATTAGCCTTTTGTTTCTTTTTTTTAGGTGGTCTTATGTTACTTCTCTTTCTATATTGATGACAGGCTCTTGCCTTTCATTTCTTTTTATTTCACTTTTGTACCTTTTGTGATGTTACAAAATCCATTATGTGGTTCATGTAACAGCCCTGGTGGAAATACGCACTGTAATAATCTTTGGTCTTGTGTGCTATCTTATTATATGAATATTAACTCTCTTGATCATTCTAAAGCTGGCATGCTTATGTTTTTCCAGAGTTTAATTTGTATAAATGGGCCCTTCTTTTATTGCTTTTTAGGACGCCATCTTGATGATACATGGGTGGCATATATAGGAAATGACTATCCGAGGAAGGCCAGGTGGCAGAAGGTTGACTCAGGAGTTCCAAGTGGGCGATTTGGACACACGTGTGTCATTGCTGGTAATCTCCTTGTTCTGTTTGGAGGGATCAATGACCGAGGAATCCGTCAGAATGATACATGGATTGGGCAACTAATCTTCAATGACAACCTCTGCATCTCGCTCTCCTGGAGGCTGCTCAATGTGCAATCCCTTGTGCCGCCACCACGAGGGGCTCATGCTGCATGTTGCATTAATCAAAGGAAAATAGTTGTCCAAGGAGGAATTGGACTGAACGGCCTTAGACTGGGTGACACCTGGATTTTGGAACTTTCGGAAAATCTTTGTTTTGGAACATGGCATGAGCTTGTGATTCATCCATCACCGCCACCTCGTTCAGGGCATTCACTAACATGCATGGAGGGAACTGGATTGGTTTTATTTGGTGGAAGAGGATTGGGTTATGAGGTGCTTCATGATGTCTGGCTCTTGCAAATATCAGAGAGTCAGTTAAATTGGGTACAGATGCTCTATGAATTGCAAAATATACCTGAAGGATTCTCTCTCCCTCGAGTTGGTCACTCAGCTACACTAATTTTGGGGGGTCGTGTGTTAATTTATGGAGGTGAAGATTCACACAGACATAGGAAGGATGACTTTTGGGTGTTAGATATTAGTTCAATAGTATCCGCTCAATTGCAACCAACTGCAATGCGGGGGACCATGTGGAAACAGCTCAAGTCAAAACGTTATAAACCCAACTGCAGGTCATTCCATCAGGCGTGTGCAGATCATTCAGGGCGGTACTTGTATGTGTTTGGTGGAATGGTGGACGGCGTACTTCAGCCTGCTGAAGGATACGAGTTGAGGTTTGATGGAGAGCTCTTTCTTGTAGAGCTTGGGACTCTGCTTTAAACAGCAGCAAATATGTGCTAGGCTATCATGGAGTACTTTCCGAAGGCTCTTGTATCATCTCCTTAGCTATTTTTGACCATAGAGCCACTCCCAAGTTCCATATATTTGGGTGTGCTATCCGGTTCATGATTTTCCGACTTCGGAAGGAAAGGTTCTTCTCCCCTTGCGTATTGTAGTTCTCTCACGTTCCTTGTTAGATACTCCGCATATCTTTCATGCGTCCATGTTTATAGTAGTAAGTGGTTTTTCAGATATGTCTTCGATCATGAAATACTATAAATTGGTTGATAGGGCTTGCCTACAATCTTCTTTAAGAACCACGAAAAATTCACCATAATGGAATGACATTTAGAGGAAACTTAGTTCCTCACGAGGTAAAGGGATATGTTAGTTCCTTGGAAGGTAAAGGAATAGTAGACCAAATTTACCCCACAATATTTTTTGGTTGGACTCGATTCAGATGCTACTTTGTTTGGGTGCAAAAAATATTTAAATTGGGATGAAAATTTTTTATTTGATAAAAGTATGAATTTATGTTAGTGAAGATTTGAGTAAATTTAGAACAAATTTAAAAATCAATTGATGCATATATGAAATAACCTGAAATTTTTATTCAATGTTTGCATTCATGAAAGAGATAGAAAAACTAATTTTATTAAAACCTGAGTCAGCGGAAGCTTTAAAAAACTATTTTATCAGAAGTATTAAAATCAGAATTAGAAATAAAAAGCTAAAAGTGAAACACAAACTATCAAAGTTGATTTTGCAAACAAGAAAAAAACTCAACTGACTGAATAAAAATAATATTTTTGGATTTTTAAATAAGGAATCATAACAAAAGTATGAAAGAAAATAATGCAAGGATCAGAGCTAATTTTCAAGCATGAACTCAGTTGAAGATGGGTAAAAAATAGAAATCAGAAAATGAAATACTTCTAAGCATACATGAAGGCAAAGTGAGGATACTATCACACACGAGATTAATAAACACAAAGAGCAAAGAGAAAAGAAATCAGGCACAGTAATTTTATAGTGGTTTGGCTACCTGCCTACATCCACTCATTAAGGAACTCCTCAAGATTTTCTCTCAATCTCGGTCTTTTTTAAGCAGGCAAGAGATAAGCTTTTGGAGTGCAACCCTATCCACAACTACCCTGTTGCTAGAACTAACCCCATAGACTGGTTTTCAAACAGTTCCAAAAAACTACTACTCTCTGATTTTCAAACAGATCTAGAAAAACTGCTTCCTCACCACTGGTTTTGCAGCATAACTAGGAAACTATCACTACAAGCTTATTAATAGGTGCTTGAAGACCTTACTCACTTGAATTCAAAATTTTTTTAGTGTTTTTCTCTCAAATATTACTCAATAAATACATATAAAACATATAAGTACTTGAGAGAGCAAATAAGCAATGGATGAAGTGCAAAGCAATAATTTTTTCAATGAATTGCTCTCTACCCTCTATTGAAAATAAGATGATCTATTTATACTGAGGGCTGAGCTTCTAGAAGATACCTTTTGAACTAATTAGAATTTTTTTTTGATTTTGTTATTTGAAAAACAAACAATAGCATTCAAAAGAAATAAATAAAGTAGACATAAGAATTTACATGTGGAAAACCTTAAGATGAAAGAAAAACCATGGACAGAGGAGGAGAGATTACATAGATGAAAGAAAAACCACAGATAGAGAATGAGAGATTTCACTATCTATATAAAAGAGCGTATAAAGGAGTGTTAGTATGGCTAATAATGAAGAATAAACCAGATCACACAACCCTAAATTGATACAAAACCTATTTATAGCATAGGAGAAAAAATAGGTTCTTAATTGATTTGGACAACCATTTGCACTATAGGGGAGTGTTTCGGCCCGTGTAACCTTCTAGAGTAAAAATGAGGTCCAAACACGACTTGTAACATGCCTATGTTTTCGTTCGTATACCTTTCTGAACAAATTGACAGGTTCCAATATGATTACCATCACACCCGTGTTCCTGCTCGTGTACCTCATTGGACAAAATGGCAACCTTAAACACACCCTGAGACACACCCGTGTCTGAGGCTATGTTTACCTCTAACATGTAAAAAA
Source organism: Macaranga tanarius (assembly GCA_949673435.1). Classification (NCBI taxonomy): domain Eukaryota; kingdom Viridiplantae; phylum Streptophyta; class Magnoliopsida; order Malpighiales; family Euphorbiaceae; genus Macaranga; species Macaranga tanarius. The sequence continues at coordinate 10,111 of CATIWO010091275.1, read as the reverse complement.
GACCAAAAGTGCTACCTCCAACATGTAAAACATGACCAAAAGTGCCTAAAACGTGAAGCTAATGAATATCCTACCAAAAATTCATGTCACGAAAACAACAATCTCTACTTTGACATAAATTTTCAAGTATCAATTCAAAACCAAAAACACTCCACAACGTAAACAACAACATAAACTCCACCTCTTCTAACATGTCCCCACGAGCATAACTCAACAAGAATGTGAAAGACCAACCAAGTCCTAAGTAGTGCACAAACTTGAATAAAGGAAAAGATTTAGTTAACATGTCAGCAGAATTATCATGAGTAATGACCTTTTCCACAATCACATCACCCTTTGCAACAACTTCTCGTATAAAGTAATAGCGAACATCAATGTGCTTTATCCTCTCATAGAACATCTGGTCTTTGGTGAGATAAATAACACTCTGACTATCACAATATAATGCTATGTCCTTCAAATCATCACAAAGCTCCCCAAATAAACCATTCAACCAAATGGCCTTCTTAACAGCTTCAGTAATAGCTATATACTTAGCCTTCGTGGTAGACAATACAACTAAAGCTTGTAATATTTCCTTCCAACTAATAGTACAACTACCAATGCTAAACACATAACTAGTCAACGATATTCTCTTGTCAATATCACCGGTAAAATCTAAATCCACATAGACAACAACTCCATCTCTACATTTCCCAAAATGAAAACACAATTTTAAAGAGCCACGTAGGTAGCGGAGGATCCATTGAATTGCTTTATAATGCTTTTTTTTGTTAGTGATGTGCCATAGGCCAATAGTATTATGGCCATATTGTGACTTTGTCTATTTTATACTATAATAAAGAGGCATTTTATCATATTAACTTTGTTAAATTCCATGAATGTTTAACTCTGTCTGAGATCATCAAGTGTGTGACTTGATAATAAAACTTTTAGATGAAAAATGAGTTATATTCTAAATCATCCCTAGTTGGTCATTATTGTGGGAAAATAATGAATGAAGACTAGTATGAGGTTGACTGATGATCATATTTTACTGATCATGTATATGAGATACAAAGTCAAGTCATAGGTACATAGGATGTATTGGATTGACCCACTATAAGAATACTATACGGATAATTGTCATAAGTTATTTTCATCATAATGATATTATTGTAGTCCTCTAACCTGAGATCATCATAGAGTCCTACATGATGAGTTTTATATTTTCACACATTCTAATGTTATCTTTAACAAGATGATATAATAGATTATGGTTGGATATAAAATAAATCATGTGAGGAGTATGAGTGATCATGAAGGAATTTGTCCCTCACTAATCATGAGGAGGATATCTATGGGCCCCTCAATAAATTAGACTGAATGTAAATGCATGGCCATGCTTAAAATTAGTTGATAAGGAGTTATCAATTTCAGTCTAATTGAGATCGAAAAATAATATGATTAAATTATTAAGGATGATATTAACCATGTCTTATGTTTAATCAAAGATATCATATGACAAAAGGACTGTAATATTGTTGTTAAATAGGTTGTGTCGGATTACTGACCTTCACATAACTTGGGTAGTCATAATGTCTTGCTAGAGGCTACTTATGACTTATGGGCTACCAATGGGATTGGAGGCCCATTGCCAACGTTGTGTGAACTTATAGGGCCACACACATAAAACAGGCCCAAAACAGATATTAGGCTTATCAGTTTAATAAGATATTTTTCTCTATTATATGTATATATTTATAATTTATTTATGGTAAATGTTATCATAATTAAATTATAAATTGGAATTAAATCTCTTATAGATAGGGATAAACCAAAAGGAGTTTTGGTATTTTAGAAAGACTACTAAAATCATAATTGCTGTGGATATATATATATATATATATATATATATATATAGGGTTGAAGAGTGCTTGCACATCATTATTCACAAATACACACGTTCTTTAAGAAAGAAATCTAGAGAGAAAAATTGAGAGGAAGGTGCTAGCACACTATATCATTTTTGGCTATACTGTATGTGTGGATACCGGTAGAGGATGTTTCTCTTTAGTTGCATCTGTATTTTGACAGAAGAAAATGAAAAGATTGAGGTAGGGTGTCACAGAAGTGAACCTCTTCTCTTCCTTCCTACAATATTGCCTTGAATTACGTACTGTTGAGATTTTAGACTTGTTTTATATTGATCTAATCTAAACTACATGGATCTTGGACTAGATTTTGGGTGCTAAATTGTTATTTTTCCGCTGCGTGACTGACTCGAAACCTAACACTTTCCTTGGATTAACCATTTATTTACTAATTGAACTCACTGTTAGTGATGTGCCCTAGGCCAATTGTATTATGGCCCTATTGTGACTTTGTTGTTTTTATATTATAATAATAAAGAGGCATTTTTATTATATTGACTCTATTGAATTCCATGAATATTTAACGTTGTCTAAAATCATCAAGTGTGTGACTTGATAGTAAAACTCTTAGATGGTAAATGAGTTATATTCTAAATCATCTCTAGTCGGTCATTATTATGAAAAAATAATGAATGAAGACTAGTATGAGACTGACTGATGATCATGTTTTACTGATCATGTATATGAAATACAAAGTCAAGTCATAGGTACATAGGATGTACTGGATTGACCCAATATGAGAATACTACATAAATAATTATCATAAGTTATTATCATCACAATGATATTATTGTAGTCCTTTGACATGAGATCATCATAGAGTCCTGCATGATGAGTTTTATATTTTGACACATTCTAATGTTATCTTTAATAGGATGATGTAATAGATTGTGCTTGGATATAAAATGAATCATGTGAGGAGTATGAGTGATCAAGATGGAATTTGTCCCTCACTAATCATGAGAAAGATATCTATGGGCCCCTCGATAAATTAGATTGAATGTAAATGCATGACTGTGCTTGAAAGTAGTTGATAAGGAGTTATCAATTTTAGTCTAATTGAGATCGAGAAATAATATGATTGAATTATTAAGGATGACATTAACCATGCCTTATGTTCAATCAAAGATATCATGTGACAAAAGGACTATAATATTATTGTTAAATAGGTTGTGTCGGATTACTAACCTTCATATGACTTGGGTAGTCATAATGTCTTGCTAGAGGCCACTTATGACTTGTGGACTACTAATGAGATTGGAAGCCCATTGCCAACGTTGTGTGAACCTACAGGGTCACACACATAGAACAGGACCAAAACGGATATTGGGCTTATCAGTTCAATTAGATAGTTATCTCTCTTATGTGTAAATAGTTAAAATTTATTTATAGTAATAGTTACCATAATTAAATTTAAAAGGAAAAAATATATTTATACATATATCTAAAATAATTTTAAAATATATATATATATATATATATATATCACCTAGGGTTTAGTCTTTCACAAGTACTAAAACTCCTTTTTATTTTTTTTATCATTATATATATATATATATATATAATGTAGGGGTTTAGTGGCTGTAGCATCTCTTATCATTATTCAAAATACGTTCTTTTGAGAAAATATATAGAGAGAAAATTAAGAGGAAGGTGCTAGCACACCAGCATCATTTTGGGGTGTTCTATTCGTGTGGATACTGATAGAGGACATTGCTCTTTAGTTGCGTCTGTATTCTGATAGAAGAAAATAAAAAGTTCGAGGTAGGGTGTCACCAGAGTGAACCTCCTCTCTTCCTTCCTACAATCTTGCCTTTGAACTCATCTTGGTAAGATTCTAGACTCGGTATTAATTGATTTAATCTGAACTACATGAATCTTGCACTAGGTTTTGGATGTTAAAAGCTTTTTTTTTTCTGCTGCGTGACTGACTCGAAACCTAACACTCACGACTTGTAACAAATCTGGACGTGTGCAAATCATAGCATACATTAAGGAACCAACCGCAGTAGAGTAAGGGACTCGAGTCATATACTCGATCTCATCATTTAATTATGGAGACAATAAAATTGAAACCCTAAAATGTGAAGCTAATGGAGTACTTATAGATTTACAATTGTGCATATTAAAGCTTCGCAAAACCTTCTCAATGTACCCCTCTGACTAATATATAATGAGTCAGCCTTCCTATCTCTTACAATCTCCATTCCAAGGATCTTGTTTGCTTCACCTAAATTCTTTATGTTAAATTTGGCACCCAATTGAGCTTTGAACTTCCCAATTTCTTCTTTATCTCTAGCTGCAATCAATATGTCATTAACATAAAGAAGAGGATACATAAAAGACCCATCACAGTTCTTTCTAAAATGAAATACAACTGTTATAATTACAACGCCTAAACCCGTGTGAAGTTATAAAAGCATCAAACCTTTTGTACCACTGCCTTGGAGATTGCTTTAACCTATGAGAGATTTTTTAAACAAACACACATGGCCTTCCTTTTCTGAAGCAACAAAACCCTTTGGCTGCTGTATGTAGATGTCCTCCTCAAGCTCTCTGTATAAGAATGCTATTTTGACATCTAATTACTACAACTCAAGATCATGCCTGGCAACAATCCTAAGTAAAGCTTGAATAAAGCTATGCTTCATAATAGGAGAGAACACATCAGTGAAGTCTATATCCAAAATTTGACTATAGCCCTTAGCAACAAGTCTCGCCTTTTATCTAGCATCAACAATATTCGAAATACCTTCTTTCTTCGTGAACACCCACTTACATTGAATAGCCTTTTTGCCTTTGGGTAACTTCACTAACTCCCACATGCCATTCTTATGTAGAGACTTCATCTCCTTATGCATGGTAACCAACCATTTTTTTGAATCTATATAATTGATTGGTTCCTTACTGGTTTCAATATCTTTGGCTACATTCAATGCATAAGCCACCATATCTGCTTTAGCGTATCTTTATGGTGGTTTAATGGCTATCCTAGGTTTATCCCTCACAATAGAGTATAGAGGTATGGCAACTTCATCATCATTAGTCACCTTTGAACTCTCATTTGATGTAACTTTTGGTGTGGATTCTATCCTAAATGGAAACTCCACCTTTATGTCTGCATTTTATTGCTGCACAGACTCACCATAATTATCTCTAGGAGACTGGTTACATAATATAGGAGTTTTATCAAAGATTACATCGTGACTCATAATATCTTACTCAATTCAGGACACTAAAGCTTATAACCATTAACACTAGACATATACCTAAGAAACACACAGTTTCTAAACCTAGCTTCCAATTTACTATTATTAACATGGGCATAGGTAGGAAAACTAGAAATTCTTAAGTTGGTATAATTAGCAGGAGTACTAAACCATACTTCTTCTGAAGTTTTCTTATCTATCGCCATCGAGGGAGAACAGTTTATAAGAAAACAGGCTATAACAACAACTTCAACCTAAAATAACTTCGGTAACCTCAAATTAGAAAATAAGCACCGGACCTTCTCCATCAATGTCCTATTCATGTGTTCACCCACACCATTTTGCTGTGGAGTACCCGAACAAATGTCTAATAATTTCCTCAGCCTTACAAAATGAGTTATTGAATAAAACTCCAACCCATTGTCAATACAGAGACCCTTCACCTACTTCCCAGTTTATTTCTCAATCATGGTCTTCCACTGCTTAAAAGTAGCAAACACCTCACTCTTATGCTTCAAAAAGAACACCCATACTTTCCTCAAGAAATCATAAATGACCGTTAATATATAACTCGCACCACCATTAGTAGGTACTTGGGATGGCCCTTAAACGTTTGAATGGACATAGTCAAATGTCTCTTTGGCGCTGTGAATGCCCTTATCGAAACTTACCCTTTTCTATTTCCCAAACATGCAATGCTCACAAAACTCTAATTTCCCAATCTGACCATCCATCAATCCTCTTTTACTCAACTCTGTTAGGTCGTTCTCACTCATATGACATAGGCGCAAATGCCAAAGTGTAGTATTATCCAACTCAGAGAAGGTGACAATTGCATCACTGGTAATGGTCGAATCCTCCAAAATGTACAACTTGGCTTGCCTTATTACAATGAGAGAGCCTTTCGTGATTTTTAATACTCTACCTCCGCCTGAAAAAATGTAACCTTCACTGTTAAAGGTAAAAATTGAAATAAGATTCCGGCCCATGCCAGGAATATGCCAAACACTCTCAAGCATCCTGATGATCCTATCATGCATCTTAATTGTAACTGAACCAATGCTGACAATCTTATGTAGGGCATTATTCCCTATCAAAATAGTCTCCATATCTCTTGGTTCATAGGTTGTAAACCATTCTCGATTATAAGTCATATGGCATGTGAAGCAGTGTCCAAAATTCAGTCATGTGTTAAATTGACTCTACTGTCAACACTAATGAGAAAATCACTATGATTGTCTAAATTCTCTAAATCTTCAATAACACTGGCCTAACTAGAATTTTCTAGCTTTTTACCCTTTTGATCACCTCTTTCAAACCTATTCTTCCACTTAAAACACTCAGCCTTGACATGACCTTTTTTTTTTATATAGTAATAGCACTTTATGGTCTTATTTTTAGATTTCGGCCTACCTCTATTCTCACCTTCAGAACCTTTCTCAGTTATCCTTCCCCTAAAAATAAGACTCTTTTTATAAGTCTATGGGTTAACCACCAACTGCACATACTCCTTGGAATACAACACCTTAAAAACCTCTTCTAAAGAGATTTTCTCATTACTATACAAAAGGGTCTCAATAAAGTTTCTATAAGAGAGAGGTAACGAACATAGCAAAATCAAAGCTAAATTTTCATTCACAATATTGACCTCTATATTCTCCAAGTTAGAGTTAATTTACTTAAATATAGTTTAGTGATCCTCAAAGGATGTACCTTTTAGCATATGATGAGAGTAAAAATATTGCTTCAAAATCATTTTACTAGGGAGAGATTTCTTTATGCATATTTGCTCCAACTTCGCCCATAATGAAGTCGTGGTCTTCTCCTTTAATACATCCTTCAAAATATAGTTAGAAAAATACAAATGTATTTGAGTTAGGGCTTTATGATCTCTACGCTTCTTTTTATCATCTTTTAATAACGTGGACATTTTATTAACCCTAAAATATAATCATCTAACTCCATCTGCGTAAGAACAACACACATCTTAACATGCCACAGTGAGAATCTTATACTACAATCCAACAAAGGAATATCATATTTCAATGAAGCCATTGTTAAAAATCAGACAATGCCAAAATCTAGGGTTCTCAGAAAAATAATCTTAACTCTGATGCTAGTTTGTTACAGCCGCAGTGGAAGTAATAGGTGAATATAAACAACCATAAATAATAGCAACTAAAATAAATAAATAAATTAGATATAATAATTTACATGGAAAATCCTAAGATGGGGAAAAACCACGGGCAAAGGAGGAGAATTTCACTATATTTATCAAAAAGCATATAAAAAAGTGTTATGGCGGCTAACAACGAAGAATAAATTAAATCATATAACTATAAATTGATACAAAGCCTATTTATAACTTAAGTGGAGAGAAAATAGGAGAAAAAATAGCTTTCCAATTGATTTTAGACGACTCTATGCGCTACACGGGCGTTTTCAACCTGTGTAGCCTTCTGGAGTAAAAACAGGGTCCAAACACAGCTTGGAGTATGCTCGTGTTCCTGCCCATGTACCTTTCTACATAAATATACAAGTTCTAATATGGTCACCAACACACCCATGTTCTTATCTGTATACCTCACTAGATAAAACGGTAGCCTTAAAGATGTGTGCCTTTGTCTCAGACCATGTCTATCTCCAACATATAAAACATGACTAAAAGTCCCCAAAAGTGCAAAGCCAATGAATCTCCTACTAAAAATTCATGTCTCAAACACAATAAAATTTAACTCATTTCCAAGACTTAGCTGAGTCTACAACTTTCATGGATGGTTGTAGTTTACTACAGTGTAAACTTGGGGACCCTTTGAGCATTGAGGAGTTGAAGGCATGTATTGGTATTGATGAAAAGAAAAAATTAGCTGCTACAAGAAAATGAGAAGAGGTTGCAGTTAAGCAGAAAAATAGATAATTAGGATGCAAATGTTACGGATGCCAATCAAAGGTATGATTTCATATATTCTTAGTGGAGAGAGATGTATTGTTAAAAAGATTCTATATTCATTTTGAGAGATTTTTTTCTAGTCGGGAGGAACTCAACGTAGGAAAAGGCACATAATTAAGTGGAGTTAGATTACATGTCCGAAGTAATATGGAAAATCCTATTGCTTTGGTCTATCCATGCAATTACTCCGAATAAGAGTTTCTAATGTCCTATTCACCACCTCTGTCTGATCATCTATCTGTGGATGTGTCGTACTACTAAAATTCAATGAGGAATCGAACATCTTCCAAACTATCACCCAAAAGTGACTAAGAAACTTATTTTCATGATCAGATGTGATTGTCTTCGGTACCCCTTGTAATCTTACAACCTTCTTAAAAAATTGTTTAGTTGTAGAAGATGCATCTGCGATATTTTTACATGGTAAGAAATGTTCCATCTTGGAAAACCTATCCACCATAACAAATATAAAATTCACACCTCATTGAGTTCGTGGTAAACCCAACATAAAATCCACTGAAAGGTCTTGCCATATGGCATTGGGAACATGCAATGGCACATATAATCTAGTGTTCTGCATTTGTCCTTTTACCATCTGACATACATATCATCTTGCCATAATATTAGTCACATTCCTCCTCAATATAGGCTAATAGTACCTCTCTTTCATGGCTTCAATGGTTTTATCCCTTCCAAGATGACCCATTTAACCACCACCATGCAAATCTCTAATGACCTTTTCAATGAAGAGATGTAGAAGGAAGATAAAGTTGCCCACTCTTCATAAGAAAACCATCATAAATGTAAAAATCATTACAAGGTTGTTTATGCACACAACTAGCCCAAATTTGCCTAAAGTCTTTATCCTCTACATTAAACTCTTTCAATACTTTAAAACCTAGTATCTCCTAACTAAGAGTTTTCATCAATGCCACACGTCTATTCAAAGCATCGATCACTTTATTTTGCTGCCCCAATTTATGGACAAGTTTATAAAGAAATTTCTTTATATAAGCCAACCACCTAGTATGTATATAGCTTCTAATATGCTTCTGTGTGCTCAAATATTTCAAGGTCTAATGGTCAGTATAAAGAATGAACTCCTTGGCTATGATATAGTGCCCCCAAGTCTTCAAAGCTCTCACAATAACTAAAACTCATATTCATAGGTAGCCCACTTTTGCCTAGCCTTAAATAACTTCTCACTAAGAAAGCTATCGACCTTTTTCTCTTGGGATAAAATAGCCCCAACACTTACTCCAGTAGCATCACACTCTACCTCAAATAACTTCTCAAAATTAGGCAATGCTAAAATAGGCACACTGCTCAACTTATCTTTTATTAAAGCAAAACTACTCTTTTATTCGACAACCCAATGTAATTTCCCCTTATTTAAACACTTTGTAATTGGCGCAACAAGGAATAATGTTCAATTTGGCCCTTAAACTTTTTAAAAAGGTTCAAATTGGCCCTTTTTGACATTTTTCGATAATTTACCCCCTTAACTTTTCGATAAAGGTCAAATTGGCCCTAAAAATTTCATTTGCACTCCTATTGTCTGAGATGTATATAAATATCATAATAAAAATTATAAATAACTCCCTCATACTTTAGCTAGTTACAAATTAGTCCATACTTTCATAGAAACATTTAGTAAGAAATTAAAACTTTATTTTTTAAAATTATATTTAAGTCCTTAATTTATTTATGGTATATTATATTATTAGAAAATTTTATTTAGTCACCAATAACTTTTAATAATTTTTGAAATATTAAAATTTATTTCATTTATTATATTATTAATTTGTATATTAATACATACAATTTTAAAATATTTTAACATTATGTGTCAAAAAATTTTAAAAATATTTCAATATTTGTATGACATGTTAATATACATATGAATAAATATTATTTTAAATCTTTAAAATTATTTATTTAATATTTTTAAAAAATTATATAATATAGTTAATTATTTTTAAATGATATTTTTTTTAGAATATAATGTGATATTGTTATTTCCAAATTTAAACTCATAA
>CATIWO010091264.1:0-16296 GCA_949673435.1 Macaranga tanarius | reverse complement strand
GTGAAAGAACCACCAAAACCGACCAAGAGAAAATTGTGACCTAACCGAACCAGAAGAAAAACTGAAATTAACCAAACCGACTCAGTTTGGTTCGGTTAATCAGTTCGGTTTTCAGTTTTTTTTACTCACCCCTACACTTGGCAATCAGGGATTGGACAGCATAGCAGTTTTGTGTCCACGTCAGCTCCAGCTCCTCCTAAACCGACCAAGAGAAAATTGTGATCGAACCAAACTAGAAGAAAAACCGAAATTAACCAAACCGACTCGGTTCGGACGGTTATTCGGTTAACCAATTTTATTTTTTATTCATTAATTTATAATTTTTTAATGCTCATTCTTTAATTATATAACAAAAAAATATATATTTTTATTTATAATTTTAATATTTATATATAATTTTTTCTAATTAATATAATTTATTTAATATTTTTACAATAAATATATATTTAAGTAGGTTGGTTCGGTTATTTTTTGTTTTTAAAATAAAAAACCGAAATTGAACCGAACCAGTCGGTTATATATTCTCAAAAACCGAACCAAACCGGTATTTTCGGTTTTCAAAATTAAAAAACTGAACCGAACCAGTCTGTATATTGTCAAAAACCGAAATCAAACCGAACCGGTCGGTTCGGTTCGGTTTTCGGTTTTCGGTTTTTTGGTCACCCCGACACATGGCAATCAAGGATTGGACAGCCTGACAGGTTCGGCTCCACGTCAGCTCCAGCTCATCCTTGTCGGCCGGAAAACGGTTTTGGGTACTTTAGTGAAACCTTAACAAAATGTTGGTCATTTTTGTGAAACGTTTTGAAAATTAAATACTTTGATGAAACTTTAACCAAAAATTGGGTACCATGAGTGAAAATTACCCTTTGAATTCTGCGGGCCTTTCTCCTGCTGTAAAACCATCAGTAGTACGTGATCTTCTTGTCCGCCCAGTAGAGGTTTTAAATGTCCCGGGCAACATTGTATATATATGCTTGCTATAGCTAGCAGATTTCAGCAATACATATATGGCAGCCAGGTTTATAATAATGACATCCAGTGTTATATTGTATATAGAATTCAAGTTTATACATTTGATATATTGGTGAGTATTACCTTTGAACCAATACCTTGTCGCCCCCTCTAAGTTTATGTTGTGAGTAATATATACAAGGAATCATCTTCTTTCCTTGTTTCAAAATCAAATATTTTACTCCTCACTCTCCTAAATTTTACAGTATGGTATTTAGTGGACTGCCGTGAATCAATACCTTCCCTCTCCTTGTAAGCCTGTGCTGGGAAAAGAGTCCCCAACTATGCAACTATATATTACTTATGCAAGATGTCACCTCGTCAATAGTGGTCCCGACTACTGATTTAGCAACCCAAAAGACGACACTTCTATATGCGCTGGTACTTTTTGAAGGATGCTAAATTAGCATCCTAAGTTGATTTTTTAATATCCTATAAAAAACTCATTTAGTGCTACATCCTTTTTGATTGAAACTGATTGTAACTTGGAATTGCATTGCCAGGATGAATCGAACTACTTGGACAGCTTAATTCCTTCATTATGTCAAATATAAATTATATTGGATGAGCCTATATTCACAACCAAAAAGCAGTAAAACTACATGAAGAAGTAGTTATGGCTCTTACATGAATAAGAAATACTAAAAGAAAAAGTTTTCTTTAATATATATAAGTCAAGATAGGGAACAAAGAAGGAGCTAGGAGAAAGAAAACGTTCAAATTCAACAAAGAAAATAAAGTGTAGTGTGCTTCGAGTCTACTCGTTTATTAATATTGATGGAATTTATCCTTTTATAATAGGTATTTTGATAGAATTTATCCTTTTTATGTTGTGTAGTTCACATATTTCAGTCAATTGTTAGACTTTTAATAAATTTTTGAAAAAATGAAGTGGCAGTCCTCTCGATCACATTAGTAAAATTTCTATACTAACTTGGTCTGCAAAATTAATAGGTCAATCTTGATGGCTTTAAAGCAAAAACATGTATGATGCAAATGAGGGTACGTGGTTGTTGAAAAATTTAAGCTTAGATTTTACAGTACGCAGTTCACTTCTCTTCTTTAGGGTCATCCTGTACGCTTCTAAATCACTCAGCATACTTTTGTTGACCTTGTGATCAATTCCAAGAACTGAGTGTAAGCTTTTGAAATTAGAATCTATACACAGTGTGTTTGATGGCAATGTTTAGCCTGTCCCATAATAGGAAGTAGGCTTAAGCATAAATTTAACCAGTTTATATTGAACATAGAATTCAACCCCAAAATCAACAGAATATAAACCATCATAAGCACCCAGATCTCAATGGAAATTGCAGCAAAGAATTAATGTCAAGAAAAGGACAAGAGGGCTGAGCTGCATAAAACATATTGTGCATGTGAGGCTAGCAGAACATAGCAAGTGTTGTTCACATAAAAATATAACAAAACAAACAACAATAAAGTCAATACAAGAATGGATTGGCTTGTGGGTTGGGTCCATTTTGAGGTCTACAACAACATCCTGATAATATAAAATTCTGAACATGAACACAGCATCTCAGAATAAAGAAATCTATTATTGGAAACCTGATATTAAGTTTAGGTATAGATATATCTATTTCAGTCAAAGGACAACACCCAAAATTTATATGTATTGTATTCTAAATGGCACAAACCAAGGCAAACAAAGAAGGAAATTGTTATTATTATTTTTTGATGATGTTTGATATTAGGTACTCACATAAATTTTTAAATTTTAAATTTAAATTAGGTAAATTTTTATTCTCCAAACATTTATTTTTATATATATAAAATTTAAACTTAATATATATTATTTACAAAAATTTAAAATTTTTTTGCCACTTCAATCAAAACTATTATTTTTTTAAGCTTGTAAATGGAGTTTGCAGGCTCTTGACAATTCAAATCCAACCCTATCACAATCCAAAGAAACTCTCTCTCCAAATTTCATTTGTAGATCTCATCCATACAAGAAAATAATAGTAAGTTAATGTCTTAAAAAAACAAAGAATTGGCATAAAAATGTCTTCAAGAAAAACATCACATCTTCCAAATGAACAGCACACCAAACACCTAAAATATGCTCCCTACCGTCTGCTTCCAAAAAAACCTGGCTACCTATTTCATTATTTTACTCACATTTCAAGAAAGATAAGTTCAAAATAACGTTCTTTATATTTTTGGTCAAAGAACAAGCACAGAGTCATATTGGTGTTGCTTTCTTCCATTTCCATTTTGTATCAGTCTCAAAATGACTATTGAAGAACCAGAGCCAAACCACATCTCAGATCACGTATTAGATTGGTTAGAAGAGTCTGTGTCGTTTCTACCATCATTCTTGGATGATCCTTACAACCCGGGCGATATCAATAACTATCAATGGTGGAATCAAACAGAAGAAATTTTCCAAGATCCTATCAACAACAGTGCTTATCTTGGCAGCAACATCGCCACTACAAACACTAATATCAATGGTCTAATAGCAACAGATGATCATACCATTCCCAGTCATCCGCAACCCTCTAATTTGACGAGGAAACGAGAAGCTCCTGATGACCCAGTTCATGAAACACCCCAAAATCATCATCAAAGAAAGAAACAGAATACTGGGATCATCAGCAACGAAGATCAAGAAGGTGACAAAGCTGTTGAAGTGGTAACAGGAAAAAGATCAAATGGAAACAAGAAAAGTAACGGTAAAAGCACAGGAAATAATGCCAACAACGGTAATAACAAGGAAGGAAGATGGGCAGAACATTTGCTTAATCCATGTGCATCTGCTATCACCATAGGAAACTTGTCGCGAGTGCAACATCTTCTGTATGTTTTGCATGAGTTAGCTTCATCGACAGGAGATGCTAACCATCGGCTAGCTTTTTATGGTCTTCGAGCCTTGACTCACCACCTATCATTATCTTCAACATCTGCTTCTGTAGGGCCTATATCTTTTACTTCTACAGAACCAAAGTTCTTTCAAAGATCTTTACTCAAATTCTATGAGGTTAGTCCTTGGTTTGCTTTTCCTAATAACATAGCAAATTCTTCGATCCTTCAAGTTCTTTCTCAAGAACTTGATCATAACCGCAATCTTCATATTCTTGATATTGGAGTTTCTCATGGTGTGCAATGGCCTACACTTCTTGAGGCGTTGACTCGCCAAGCCGGAGGACCTCCTCCTCTAGTACGCATCACAGTCATCACTGCCCCTTTTGAAAATGATCAAAACACCGAGAACCCATTTTCAGTAGGTCCTCCTGGTGACAATTTTTCATCAAGATTACTTAGTTTTGCCAAGTTCATGAACATCAATTTGCAAATCAATAGACTTGAGAACCATCCATTACAAAATCTTAATGCTCAAGTTATTAACACCAATCCTGAAGAAACCTTAGTAGTTTGTGCTCAATTCAGACTCCATCATCTAAATCACAGTATACCAGATGAAAGAACAGAGTTCTTGAAAATTTTGAGAGATTTGGAGCCAAAAGGAGTGATTCTTAGTGAAAACAACACAGATTGCAGTTGCAACAATTGTGGGAATTTTGCAATAGGGTTCTCGAGGAGAGTGGACTACTTGTGGAAGTTTTTGGACTCGACAAGCTCAGCGTTCAAAGGCCGAGAGAGTGAAGAAAGAAGAGTGATGGAAGGAGAGGCAGCAAAAGCATTAACAAATTGCGGAGAGATGAATGAAGGGAAAGATAAATGGTGTCAAAGGATGAAAGGCGCAGGCTTTGTGGGTGAGGTGTTCGGAGAAGATGCCATTGATGGGGCTCGAGCTTTGTTAAGAAAGTATGACAGTAACTGGGAGATGAGAACGGAAGAGAAAGATGGGTGCATAGGGTTATGGTGGAAAGGGCAGCCCGTTTCTTTCTGTTCATTATGGAGACTCTGTAAGAAAGCAAATGACAGTTAAAAAACAGTTGCCTGTTATAGCTCTTATGTAAATTTGTGTTGGTAAGAAGAGTTCATATGTACAGAGGCTGGTTTTTGCAGTCCTCTTTTTTGGTTCAATGCATGCTTAATTTGGTTTGACAGATCTTCTGGTTGAAATCGGAAACAAATAATATTACATCAACTTTAGGCTTTGATCTGACAGAGCAAGTGTCTCATGTTTTATTTTCACTTCTGTGGGCAGAGATCCTCAAATCATTCTTTTGGATTTCTTGCATTTGTTGCTTATGTTTATATTTTTTTTTTTTTCCTATGCTAAACCTATTAATCGTTTGCCCTATATAACATGGACAAGAAAGAGAAAAATATCACTTGCATGAAAAGAGCAAAGCTGAAAATCATGAGAACAGGAATTCTGCTAAGCAACATAAAGCTGCACATTTAGTGACTATTAATCAGTATCGGATCCTCTAATTATATACAAATATCCTTTTTTTTTTCTTCAGACCAAAACTCCAATGCCTATTCATACAGAAAACACTGACCCTTACGTTCTCAACAATCAAATATCCTCATGGAATTTCGGATTGCCTGCCGACAGAGAGGACACTTTGGCGATACCTCACGTTCAACTGATATAGCGCAGCGTTGGCAACAAACAAGATGCCCACATGGAATGAATGCAGCACGTCTTCTCCTCATCAAACAGATCACACACAACTGTCCATCGGGCACATCTCCCGTCTCTTCATCTTCATGAATATGAGTGACATCCGCATCGCTAGCAGCTTGACTTTGTTCCCGAGACTGTCTCTGTTGCCTCCACGCTTTCCATCTATTCCAATTCCTAAAAACAAATTCTTGATTATTGAATATGAAACTGACTAAATTTTTTATTCAATGAAACTAAAAACACCTAATAGTTATGATTTATGAATTGAATAATCATTTCTTTTAGGCTTCCATAGCAAGTTAAAATTTAAATGAAATAAACCAACTTTTATCTCCACTCATTCAAAAGCACATCCAATTCACCATATTTAATAACTACATGTCAGGTAAAACTTACCTCACAGCTGCATAGCTAAGAATACCAATAGAAACTGTTCCAAGAATTATACTACTCCACAGAAGTACTTTTGTCTTGAAGGCAAGATCTACCACCATTTGCTCCTTAGTCATATCTGACCTGCAGCAACATTATCAAAAAAATTATTTCCATTGTGAATATATCTTCACAATTACACTGGCCAAAATCTCCCAATAATGTGACGGTCAGACTCCCCTGATAATGCATATTCTTGCTAGAACTCAAATACTGAAATATTGAAAATAATTCATTGAAAAAAAGATCTGAGATTATATGATAAAATTTTCTATATATAGATGAGCATCAAACACCCGAAAAAACAATTCCTGAATGAAACGTTCATTCATACATATACATATACATATACATAACAACACCATGCGGCTAACTGGCTAAATAGAGGTAAATGGATTAAAAAGATTGTACTACATGAAACACATCTGTGAAATTAACATGTTCTTTGAAGATAATGAAACAAGAGACATTATTTATATCTTCGCAAAATGAAATATTAGAGGGCATTGTGACATTCTCTGTTTTCCCTTTAAGAAACTAGCCCAAATTTTCCATGCAGTTGCAAGGAGTGTAATAAAAACATTAGAGTAGCATGAGAGTAAAGAGGAGAATGCGTTGAAAATTAAATACTATAACATTTGGTAGATAGAACTCCACATTCAGGCAAAACATAAGTCCAAGTCCCACACAAGCAGAAAACAAGACAAACCAAAATGTGATGATTCCAGCTAGCTCCCAAATGTGATGATTCCAGCTCACTCCCAAAAGCCAAAAGCCACAATATTTATAAAATTAACTGTTTAGCCGACATTTTTACTGACTAATATCATGAGAGATAACAGCATGAAATTCTAGAAATATATCAGTGCCAATTGTAGATGCAGCAAGAAAGAGGTGTAGCAAATTTGTATAAATTTTGATGTCTAAGTACAAGACCAACATAATGTTAAAGAAGAAGCCCACTTACAGGAAAAAGGGAAGATCCAAGCAAGATTTTATCTCAAGAATTCCATTTCTGGAACTGCAGAGTCCAACAGCATTTATTTCTTTCCCTACTGGGAGGATTTTCTCCTCATCAAGCAGACCAACCTCCAAACAAAGCAAATAAATAATGTCAGTCAGTATTAACTAAAATAAGAGCATCAAAGAGCCAAAGAAAATCTTCAACTGCAGTATTAACAGAAGATGGAAGGGATTACACTTCCATGAGAGCAAACATAGTACTAACTACAGAAGAACTTACAGGGTACTCATGACCAAAAAGTGCTTGGAGAAAAGTATATGGGGAAGCATCAACGGGTTTCAACTGATGATAAACCGTGGTAAGTGGTAAAGAATGTCTGGAACCATCCATATTCACCACAACATAATCCGAATGTGGCCATCGACCGCCTTCAATAAGAACAAAAGGAACCTGAAAAAAGACACAAATCAAATCACCATTACCACATCCGTCAAAATAATAAATTCACACAGCAATCAGCTTCACTGAACAATCAAAAGAACCAAAAACCTACATAAAATTAGTACAAGAACTCAATTGCTAAATAAAAGCAGCAAAATAAAAATTACAAGAATCTAAATTACAAAAACGAATGAATTCACCATTCGAGACAATGTCGATTCTTGTTCTCTCCAAGGTCTTCCAAAGATAGCTCGTAAATCAGAACCCCATCCGAAGAATCCTTTCCATTCATTGAATACGCACTTCACAACAACATCAAACACAAACTCCAAAATCAGAAATCTTCAACACTAATTATCAAATAAATATAATAATTCAATTATTACGCGATCAAGATTCAATTCAATTCTTTCAATATCATGAATTCTCACTTACAGTTTGCGTAGTCTGTACAATAACAGCCTTATCACCAGATTGATGAGACACTAACACATTATTATGATTAGGTCTCAAGCTCTTCCAATTTCCATCTACACCAGATTTCGCCTCCACCTGTCCTCTTACAATCACCAGTTTCTCTTGATTGTTTTGATTTTCATCGGACGGCTGAGGATGAGAAGGATGTTCGGCGAGGAGAGAGCGGAGATCGGAAACTTTAGCGGTCGGAGCGTTGCGGATTTTACGAAGAGATTTAGAGTTAGATGTGTACTTGAGAAGTGATCGGACGGCTGTAAACGCAAGAGCAACGCCGAGAATTGCTCCGTCGAAGGATAGGGCTAGTTGCGACACTAAAGTGGCAAGCGCTTGCTCGTTTGATGGCATTTCTATTGCATTACCACGTCGGCGCCACGGCGGTGGTGGTGGTGGTGGTGGTGGTGGTGGTGGTGAAAAGAGAATATGGCAGCGAACTCAGGAGAAAACGAGAGAGTAGGGGTATGCGAAGTTAATTTTGCCAAAAGTTATGGCGGTTTGTTACTCATTAATACGACAACGTTTAGAAACGCACAGCAGAGCTCAGCCCATCATAATACGAGCTAGGCTTGGCGCATATCGGCATATGGATGTATATATATATGGAGTCATTCTACCGTACAAAATGATACTTTTTAGGGATAATATATAAATTGGACCCTCAACTTTACTTCAAAGTTTATATTTGACCTTATTTTTTTTTGTCCTATTTGGACCTTAATTTAGTAACATTCAGTCATATTGGACCATTTTCTAAAAAATTATTTCAATTAAATTCTAAAAATCAAATAAAAATTTAACTTTAACACTAAATAATAAAATTAGTTCCAATAATAATAAAAATTGATGAAATTACTTTCAAAACATATATTTATGATGTTTCTAAATTTTTTTAAGATTTTTAAATTTATAAAAATATAAATTTTTAATTTTTATAAATTTAAAGAAAAGTTCAAAGTATTTTTTATAGACCTAAAAAATTTCAAAAAATTTCAAAAAATTTAAAAATTTTACAATCAAGTGATATACATTCAAAAAAAATGAATTAAAAATTTATAAATATCATAAATATATATTTTGAAAGTAATTTCATTAAATTTTATTATTATTCGCACTCATATTTTATTCATTGGTGTTAAAGTTAAATTTTTATTTATTTTTGGAACTTAATTGCAATAATTCTTTAAAGAATGGTCCAATATGACTGAACTTTACGAGATTAAGGTCCAAATGAAACTAAAAAAATATTAAGCTCCAATATAAATTTTGGGTCTAAGTTCAGGGTCCAATTTGCACCTTATCCCTACTTTTTATTTTAATTTTGGTGTTTTGGTTTAAAAAATTTCTTTGGATTTTTTTGGAATTTAAAAATTCTTATGTTGGTTTAAAAATTTTAAAATCTTTACAATTAGATTATATATTATTTTTTTAAAAAAATTATCAATTTTATTTATTAGTCTAAATAATTTTCATTAATTAATCATTAAAATTAAAAAAAATTAAAGTTTTTAGAATTTAATTGTAAAATTTTTTTTAATAAAAGGTTAAATATAGTTTAATTTTAAAAGAATAAGTTATAATTTGGTCCAAAAAATTTATTAAAGTGAAGGTCCAATTTGAACCGTTTTCCAATATATATATATATGACACATCTAATTATTAAATATAAAACTGATTATTGAATATAAAAGAATGTCTCATGAATAAAATCTAATGAAACAGTGCGATGATAGTTTAGTTCATAAATTCATCTTTGGCACATGGAGCACTTAAATGTGAAAATTGACAAGCAATTTAGTTGAAGTATTTGGCATTACATCATTTACTCCTACACTTGCACTTGGCATAAACTCTACAACCATTCACGTGGGAATTTATCTGAAATTTCTATGCATGGTTAGATTGGGGTCTAATGAGCACCAGAAATAAAGGACGTTATGAGGCTGTTGAGAGCATTAGGTGATTCAATATTTACAGCATGGCCTGTGTCCTTGATTATTTCTACCCTTGACTTTGATCCCAAGTGCCTGTTATCAACAAAAAAATAAAATAAAATAAAAATAAAAAATGTTATATATGTTGGCATTGAGCTTTTAAATCACCCATTAATGGAGAAGCATATATGTTGCTATACCTCTGCAACTGATAGGCCAGATGTACTGGGAAGACATTGTCCTGATCACCCCATATTAACAGTGTTTCCTTCACCAAAATGGAGCATTACTTGAGAGATGCATGGATAGCAGCTAGCTATACAGAACTCATGAATTCATAAAACAAAAGCACTATCACAAAGACAAGAGACTCAGGAACAAAAAGATTGGCTGTGGTGTAAAGGTTGCACTGAATTTTTATGGTAAAAAAAAAAAAATTATAATGAAAAATTGTGTTCCAATTCTTATTAGATTATATTTTCTTTGCGTGCAAAAATTAATTTCATTAAATACGAAAGACTAAAAAAAAGGTTGTCACAATCATACGAAAGTGACTCTTTGTTTTGAAAAGCACAAGTAACTTTCACTACTGCTACTCCTAGGATCCCATATACATTGGACAGACGTATAAAATTATTAAAATTTGTATTTTAATATCTTATATTATAAAATTGGAAATAACAATCTGAAGTTGCCTTGGCCAGATTGAATTAAATATATAACATCGGATATACGAGACAAACTTGGAAAA
Source organism: Macaranga tanarius (assembly GCA_949673435.1). Classification (NCBI taxonomy): domain Eukaryota; kingdom Viridiplantae; phylum Streptophyta; class Magnoliopsida; order Malpighiales; family Euphorbiaceae; genus Macaranga; species Macaranga tanarius. Next base: position 5,725 of record CATIWO010091264.1, on the reverse strand, counting down.
CTTGATGAAATTCATGACAAGACAAAATGGTTCGATAAAATCTATGGCTAAACAACACCATATGTTAAAAGAAAAATACCTGGGATAGAATGGGAAGCTCCATGTCTGTTTTTTGAGCCATCAAGTGCTCCAACAGCTCCAGCTTCTCCTTCCTGTGATTATTTCCCATCACCTGCGTAACAACATTATTTTTTAAGCAAGACACACACTCCATCATTAAATTAAATTATTAGCAATATTTTGTTTTTTAAACTCCGACAGAAACAGAAAAAGTAAGAATTGAACCCTTGACCAGTTAATGCTTTAAAAGGAACTAATACCATTAGACCACTCAACATTCGGCTAGTAGCAATATTATCAACACATACATCAAAAGTTGAATAGTTATTGTTACAATAATTTGATTTGGTATATTTATGTGATTATCTACTTTTCCGTGATTGCTGCATGATTTGTGGATCTTTGAAAAAAGGAATTGTGGAAACTCACATTTATGAACTCTTGAAGTAAAAAATCAGGAAGCCATTTCAGAGGCTTGCTCTTGTAAACTGCAAGCTGAACTAACAACCGAAGATCATGTACATTAGTGGGTACAAGCAACTCTTTCGGATCTCTTCCAATCTTGTTGAGCTTGTCTCTTTTTTGATCATCATCACTCCACCCTACTCCACTACTAACAATCACAAGTTTCTCCATCTCATCTGAGCAAAGCTCAGCCATCCGATAAGCTACATACCCTCCATAACTAATAGAGTACACACAGAACTTATCCACACCCAACCTTCTCAACCCTTGTGCTAAACACGTAGCTTGAAACTCCTCAGTCCTGTCGGACTGTTTCGAGTAAGACTTGCCAAAAAACACTAAATCTGGCATATAAAGATTGAATTTTTTGGCTAGAAACCCAACTTGGTAGAGAAATTGCCAGCGTGCATCGCCTCCATAGCCATGAATCATGACTAAATTAGGCTTATTGAACCTTCTGTGAGTGGAGGTCCAAAAATGCAGGGTGGTATGATCGTCTAAGTCAATTGTAATTGATGTAAGACCACAGAGTCTAAAGTAGATAGAAAAGATTGTGTCAATTATAGTGAAAAGGATTGAAGCTCGATTTAATGTGAATATGGAGAGAAAATGGTGAAGAAGTGATAGTGCTGTTGAAAGGTAGAAGATAAAGGAGTGAAAGAGCTTTGATGAGGACATGGCCATGGAGAGGAATTTAATATTTTCTTGGATTGAGATTTGAGAATCAAGAAAATTTGTATGTTTTTTGAGTGAGTTATATATGTGATGAGTGTGTAACATGCAGTGAGTTTGATGTAGTGATAAGGTGTGTGAATCATGTTCATGAACAGGATGGACACATGGGATTTGTTTAATCAAACTAGAAAAGGCCTAATACATCTGTGTCCGTTTTTCTCAGTTTGTTTGGCATTGCAAGCTGGCTTTTGTTTTTTTTAAACCACGATGTGTCTTGTATGGGCTCCCACTGGAAGACACCTTTAAGCCGGTACCATATCCAGACTAATCTCTGTTCGAACCGGACAGAACCATAAGGGCGGCAAAATTTTACCTCAAGAATTTTAAAATAGCTACATACTCAGGATTCGAACTCGAACCGGCTATTTAGCTGCTTGAATTTGTTAAAATCAAATTTTATAGACATTTTTTATAAGTTGATTAAATGAAAGTGTTTATAAATGATATTTTTAGTAAGTTAAATTGTTAAAATGAGAATTTATAAGCTGAAAAAATAATTTGATAAAACATACCAAATATAAGAAACCAACCAAAACGAAGAAACACGGTTCTCTTTTCTGTTATAAGCTTGTGCCATCATGATCATAAGTCTCATATTTTGATTAGAAGATTAAAAATGTGTTATCTGAAGCTTATAAATTTATAATCACTATGCTACGTTGTCGAATCAACAACATACAAATTAATTCATATGTATGGTGCTGGGAGACTCTGAAAAATCCTTGTTATATACATCAAGTCAACTGATCATATTAGCTAGTGAGCACTCTCATGAGTCTAATCTCATGATGTTTTTAATAAAATCTATATATATTGCTGCTTTTAGGAAACGGAAAAGCTCTCATATTAATTGATCTACAAAACTTCTGATGCAAAATTGTTTTGATAATGGTTTTTGCTCCTTTGAGGAAGTGTACTCAAAGATTAGGATTCAAGAGGTATAGAAGAGGACAAACAAAAAGAGTATAATAAAAGGGTATGATTTTTTATGCGCTTAGGATACCTTTTCTTGAAACTTTCCATCAAGAAAAACAATTGGAAGGCATCATGTAAATTCTTTTATTCTTGATGCCAATTGTCGTATACATTTCTTAAATTATTATTATCTATTATTATTTCATATCTATTATGATAATATAAGGTAGTTGAATGTTAAATTTTCTTTGATTAATTGCCTCCAAATCCAAAGTAAAGAAATTGATTAAAACAACTAATTACTTTATCAAAATTAAGCATATGAATTTTAATATTAGAGCTAAGCAAAGCAATAAGCAAACTTACATTAATTAAGTCCCAAAGAACAAAATCAGGCACCCATTTAAGAGGATTAATCTTGTACATCGCTAACTTGATCATCCCTCTTGCATGTTCTGGTGTCCTTGGCAAAAGAAGATCACATATGTTATTCCTTTCAAGATTCCTCAATTGCTCCTCCCTTTGCTCCTCAGTGTAACATATCCCACTACTCACTATCACCACCTTCTCCACCTCCTCTGCATAAGTCTCCGCTATCCGGTATGCCACAAATCCTCCATAGCTTATCCCCACCAAATTATACTTCTCTACTCCCAATTTCTTCAACCCTTCCCTCACACACTTTGCTTGAAAGATTTCAGACCGGTCGGTCCGGTTCGTGTAAGACTTGCCAAAGAATAGCAAGTCAGGAATGTATAGATTAAAGGATTGAGACAAAGACTGAACTTGGTTTAAAAATTGCCAACAAGAGTGCCCACCATAGCCATGAACTAGTACTAGATTTGGTCTACTAAATTGCCTATGGTTGGTGACCCAAAAATGCATAGATGTTTTGTCATCCAAATCAATTGTGCATGGTGACATGCTACATAGCATGAAACATAACGATAATATTGAATCTGAAAGCGTTACAAAAATTCCTGAAAATTTTGGCAAACCAGGAAATAGAAACTGGAGAAACGAAAACGGAGTTGTGAAGCAAAATGAGACGAATTGCAAGAAGTGTTCAAGCTTCATGGTGGAATTCTACTACAGGATGTACTGAGAGGTGACCTATACTATAATAAATACATAGAGAAAACTAAATAAAATTGTCGAAAAATTGACTTTGAAAGATTATGAATTAAATTTGTGTCTATCGCACGCAGAGTACTTAATTTTTTTTTTTTTAATTGACATTAAGTTATAGTTTGATTTAGGCGTGTGCATTGGTCGGTTTCGGTCGGTTCGGTCAAAAAACCACAAAAACCGACCTAGGAATATTTCTGACTGAAACCGAGCCGAACCGGAGAGAAACCAAAATTAACCGAACTGGCTCGGTTCGGTTCGGTCGGTTAACCGATTTATTTTTTAAATGAAATTTTTATTTTTTATTTAATATTTTATAATTTTTTTAAGCTTATTCTTTAATTATATAACTAAAAAAATATTTTTATTTATAATTTTAATATTTATATATAATTTTTTCTAATTAATATATTTTATTTTATATTTTTTTAATAAATAAATATAGGAATCAGTCGGTTCAGTTATTTTCAATTTTTCAACTTAAAAACTGAAATCGAATCAAACCAATCGATTATATATTTTTAAAAATCAAACCAAACATAAATATAACTGACTGAACCGATCAGTTCGATTCGATTCAGTTTTCAGGTTTTTTTATCAGCCCTAGTTACAACACCATATTTCAAAAGCAAAAAGCTAAGGAATGGTATATAAATGAAATAATAGTGGTTTTCAACACATTTTTTTCCCGGCATATACAAATGTACATAGATTAGTGCGCTCATTATCACAATTAGTTGAATTTCCTGTTTCTTATTAATTAGATATTGTACACACGCTTTACCGTAATTCTCAACATGTGTTCATCAAGTTATGATTGAAAAAACTTACGATAATAGTGTAATTACTATGTATTTAAGTCTCTGTACTAGACAATTAAATAAATCATCCAAAAAAAACTGAGACTAAAATTAGAAAATTGAATTAAAATAGCACAATAACATTGTTGAATAAGAGAATATTCTGCTCTTATCAAACTTTTATATAGATGATGAAGAATCTGTGTGTTTATGATGGCATAAGATTCGGTCCTTTTTTTTTTTCAGATAAAAGTGATGTCCCATCAGGTCATTTTCAGACAAAATGGACCACTTGGGCTTCAAGGATAAGAGGAAAAACAGAGAGATCGGAGGCATAATCTAAGTTATCTTTTGCGGGCAAAATGGCAACAACACAGGCAACGGAACCCTGTCTTGGAGACAGACATATACGACGTACGGAATAAACAGCATGTTTTATAATATACATATATATAATTAATATACTTAACACTCAATTATACTACACTAATACTATTAACGTAGCCTCGGATTACGAAGCGAAGACCTGCCCGAGATCTAGGCTCCATCGTCACACATATACCAGACAACTTTATAGCAGCCGTGGCCTTCGATTCCGTGTCAAAATTTTGCATATGCTTATGTGTAGTCTTTCAGTGGTATATTGCATGTGTGCATGTTGACGTTTTTTTATTTGAATAATGATACATATTGTGTCTCGTCACATATAGAAAAAAAAAATTACTTATATTTTTATTTTTTTTAAAAAAATAAAATAACATATAGAAATAAAAAAGAAATTTTCATACAGCGTGAGTGTACTATTTAGATCAGTTCTATAACAAAATTCATCTCCCCTTTTATTTATTGTCAAATCGATTTGTTTGTTATAACAGTGGATGGTACCAAAACTAGAGAATTTTTATGTCTTAGTTTTAGATAGGGCTGAGCGCGAGTCGCGGAGAACCCGAACTGTCTCAAAAAATCGAATTGAAAATCTCCAGACCCGAAAATATCCGTTGACCGTTTGACTTTCTCTGAACCGAACTGTTCCGAAAATTTTTATTGGAGCGGGTCTGGAGATAATGAGTTCTCCGAACCGAGATCCGACCCGAACCATCCCGAATTGCTCCCAACCGAAGAACCGAAACTAGAACTGATAATTTACTCTATATATATATATATATATATGTGTGTGTGTGTGTGTGAGTATGTATATTTCAAAAAATTTACAAATAGTTATTAGCTTAAAATTTTTTATGATATATTATAAATTATGATGTCGATAATCAATTATTGATAAGTTTATGTATTATAAAATTGTACTATTATAAACATCTTATATTATATGATATATTATAAAGTTGTACTATTATAATAATCTTATATCATAAATTTTTTTTATAATGTATTATAAAGTTGTACTATTATAATCATCTTATATTATATATTTAAATTATAATCATCTTCTTTTATATGTTTAAAATGTAAAATTATTAAAGTATAAATATTAAAATAAAACTTTAAAATAAAATTTATAAGGAATATATCACTATTTATTAGATATAATACATTTAATATAATGTAACAATAAGATATATAGTTATTATTAATTTGTTAAATATTAATTTCAAATATATAAG
>CATIWO010091193.1:0-23333 GCA_949673435.1 Macaranga tanarius | reverse complement strand
CAGTTCGGTTCGGTTCGGTCCGGTTCTCGGTTCGGAGAACTCATTATCTCCAGACCCGCCCCAATAAAAATTTTCGGGACAATTCGGTTCGGAGAAAGTCAAACAGTCAACGGATATTTTCGGTTCTGGAGATTTTCGGTTTTTCGGGACAGTTCGGGTTTCTTTGCGATCCGCGCTCAGCCCTAGTGTCCATAGTCATGTTAAATAGTTATTGAGAGACTTTTACCACTTTTATAGTCATACCCGAGTCAAATTGAATTAGTTAGAGTCCAATAAACTCTAAATAACAGCAATTAAAATTTAAAAAACAAAAGAAATTAGCATTTTAATAGGCATATTTTAACTTTTTTTCTTAAAAAAAAGAGTGAAAATTGAACCATGAAAACATTTGTCATGAGATCTCAATGGGGAGATGATTTTTTACCAATTCTACCACACCTGATTGGCTAATACGCATAATATCTAACACCAAACATTTATATCCAAAATTTGACATGATAACGACTTGAAATGATGATGAGTCAGTGGTCACCATACCAAGCATATATATAGGTGATGCAGCTAGCTATGAACCATTAGATGATAAGAGGTTCTTAATTGATAAAATATAATAACATCTACCTCAATCTCACTTCACCCCTTTCCCAAATTGGTCTACCCTTTTTAGCTTTTCTTATCAAGTTACTTCAGTTTGCAAGAGAAAACTAAAGTGTAGTTGGTGAAGGATGCACATCTTTGGTTAGTTCTGCTCACCAATGGTGCTATAGCTTTTTTGCTCTATTAATTAACTTCTGTTTAGACATCAATGTAACTATTGTTAGAGACAGTTTATCCATTAAAGTGAGTTTCAGGTATTGAGGACCCATCTTCAAAGAAATTGGATAATATTAATTAACTACATCTACATTGTTAGAGAGGTTGAAAGCCAATATTGATCGATGCTGTCTTCCTCCTCCCTATGAAATTGAAAGGTGCTGAATTTATGGGCCAATGGGATATATAGGACCAATTTTCAGTTAAAACTTGTTAATAATATTAGATATAACCCTAAATTCTTAACGACATTTAGTTAAATTTTGTTAATATATCGTTCAGAAGAAAAGTTATTAATATAAACAGAATAATTTAAGTCGGAGTATAGTGCAAGTTCAAACAACAAAAGGTTTACAATTTACATCAAATAGAAGATCGGACTTGATATAATAAATTTAGCAAAAATTAGTTTAGATGGAAAGTGAATTTTTTTCTCCTGAGATGAAAATCATATCAAAGGATTAATTATGTTAATATTATTATGTGAAAATTAATTGCGGATAACCATTTTATGCTAAAATATTGATAAATAAAGAATATAGACTAGTTCCTGATTTTTTTTTTAACTTTGCGGTTAATTGTTATAGCCAATATTCTAATCTAAGACACCCTAAAAGCATTATAGTTTTTTAGTTTTTAATAAAAATACTTATAATCAAGGAAAATATAACTATATATCGAAATTTATATATTGTATACTTCTTTTATTTACAGGTAAATAAAGGTTTTGAATTGAAAGTGTTGAGGAACCTTCAAGGCAACGGTTGTTGATGTGGAGACACTAACCACTCTAACCTAATGCCCATTTATTTTATTTGACCATATACATTAGAGATTATGGTGCAGAAGATAAAATATTGGGTTTCAACTTGTTGCTTGTTAAGTTACCAAATAATTATCCCTCAACATGCACAATACACATAATATCATTTACTCATTTTTATGTTTATGGATAAAGAAAATGTCATTTTCATGTTTTTTTTCAGTTAAAAAATAGACAATTATCAAAATAACTTTATAATAGATTGATTAAATTTTTATAGTTCTTATTGAGTTTTATATTTTGAAAAGAGAAATAAATTATAATCACACACGCTTCAAGGTACAAAAGAAACTAGTTGATTTATAGAAGTGACCATTAATTAATTCAATTATTTTTTAGTTCAGGCTACTTCAAAAATAATCAAGTATTTGAGGTTTCATCTATTTTTATTCCAAATGCATTTTTAATTTTAATGTTAAATATCATAGCCTAACTTATCTATTTAACTTCAAGTAGAGTTTACTTTTTTAAAAAAAAATTGCAAATTTATTTTGATATATTAAAAAGGGTTCAAGTAGAAACTTGAATCTCCATGTGGCTTTTATTGTTGAAAACCCTAAGGACATTTATTTTAAAAGATAATCCAATGAACAGTTAATCAAGTAGGGTGCTTATTTATCGCTATCTTACTTTAAGGGTTAGGATCATAAAGCCAGCAATAATTCTTCATTTCATGAATGATATGAAATGAACTTCTAGCTATGAATAATTTTACTTTGATCACATTGTAAAGATTTTCTTAGTCAATACTTTGGAATTCTTTTTAAAACCCTCATGAATTTGACTATATTGTATAAATTGTCATATCATGATTATTATATTATAATTTTATTTGAAAAAAAAAGTTATAAATCTTCAATTAATAGAATTTATTAATTATAAAATAAATTTAATATAATAATTACAATTTTAAAATATGTAAAATAAAGAAAATGTTTCTAATATTTTTCAGATATATTAATAGAACACCAAAAATTATTAGGGAAATCATCTGATCAACTTTTTTTAAAAATTAATATAGAGGTTTGATAATTTAAATATTGATGATTTGTATAATATGAAATAGTTTTCTCTTTTAAGTGGAAATAGTTCTACAAATTGATAATACTAAGATTTCGAATCCAACTCCTCATGATACCATTGAAAAGAAGTAACTGCTGAATTACTTTCTCACTTGTCACTTAATCTTTGAACAAGCTCAAATATTTATTTTTTTTGACAAATTTATTTTCAAAACTTCCACACAGAAAGACTGAAAAGTATTCCTGTTGTAGTTCATAAATTTAAATCTCTTAGATTTTTGATGAATAATATATATACATAAAAATTGGAAAAGAAGAGCTTGAAGCAAAAGAAAAAGGAAGGGTAGCGTGGTGAAGAAAGGGCAGAGAAGGAGCCTTCTAAAGTTGCTATCGTATTGTATTTGTATCTATCACTTTCAGAAAACTACCAAGAAATCCAATTCCTCCACTCCTAATTTGGGAAAGGGAATCATGACAATGATTTACAACTACTTTTTTAGAAACTTCATAAAGCATACATATGACCAACACACACACAACATCATCAAAACCTTAGTTACAATTGCTTTTGATCAATGGCAAAGAAAAGCCAACTCCAAAACCAAATGCTTCCTCTAGCTCCAGCTCCAGCACCTCCTCATGCGCATTTTGCATATTATTCATGGGGAATCAGAAACACCTTCCACTCCCTCATCGCCCTTCTCTTTGCCCTTCTTTTACTACTCGCAGTGTATCTAACACAAAACAGTGGTAACCTAATAGAGGACAGAACAACAGGTAAAACTTCAGGTGACTTATTGTCTAGGTGTAATTTGTTTTCTGGGAAGTGGGTATTTGATAACAAATCATACCCTTTATACAAGGAACAACAATGTAGTTTCATGTCTGATCAGTTGGCTTGTGAGAAGTTTGGTAGAAAAGACTTGAGCTATCAGAACTGGAGATGGCAACCTCACCAGTGTGATCTTCCAAGGTTTTTTTAAATGTTTCTGCATGTGTTTGTGTTTATTTTTATTTATATGTGTAATGTTTAGTATCGCGGCTGTAGCGTGCCCGTGAAATTATCAAACAGCTCTTAAAATTTATTTTGCTCTTAAAAAATCAGAGTTCAAATAAATAATTTTACAATTTCTTTTTTTATCTTTTACGGTGCGTGACAATCACACATCGCGTTACGTATCACTTTACTTTTTGTTTTTATATCATATATGTTGTTTTGGTATGTGGTAACTGATTATGGGCAGTACAGGTTATGATGTTTTGGGTATGTTTTTTTGAGTTTTGTGGAATGTTTTTCCTCTGATTCTTCTAACGAAGGTTCAACGCAACTGCATTGCTGGAGAGGCTAAGGAACAAGAGACTTATGTTTGTTGGAGATTCTTTGAACAGAGGACAATGGGTTTCTATGGTTTGTCTCGTCGATTCATCTACTCCTTCGGCCCAAAAATCCATGCACCAGAATGGTTCTATAGCTATCTTCAAAGTTATTGTGAGTGTTTTATTTTTTGTTATTGTATTTATCTATAAAAAAATTGTGAGCCTTCGGCAAAGTTGAGATGGCCGAGTTGGTCTAAGGCGCCAGATTAAGGTTCTGGTCCGAAAGGGCGTGGGTTCAAATCCCACTCTCAACAACTCCTTTTTTCTAGCCTCAGTTTCTACTTACTTTTATAGAAGACAATATAAGGCATTAAACGTCCATATGATTTCATATTCTTTACAAATAAACATTTATATGGTTTCATATTTTTTTATAAATTTATTTGTAATAATGTTACTTATGTGTGATTGACTAAAGGAATATAATGCAACAATTGAGTTCTACTGGGCACCATTGCTAGTGGAATCAAATTCAGATGATCCAGTAAACCACAGAGTAGCTGAAAGGACTGTTAGAGTTCAAGGAATTGAGAAGCATGCTAGGCATTGGACTGATGCAGACATACTTGTTTTTAATAGCTATCTTTGGTGGAGAAGGTCCCAAATGAATGTTCTGTAAGTATAGTCTTAATATTATGTTATAAATTATAAACTATGCTTTAATTTAATTATGGAGTATGGACCACCATATGTATATACATTTGAGATTTAATTTGGATATTGTTTTTTATCAGATGGGGATCATTTGATAGGCCAGATGGAATTTACAAATTTGTAAAAATGCCAAGAGTTTATGAGATGGCTTTGAAGACATGGTCTGATTGGTTGGAGGTGCACATTGACCCAACAAGACAGCAATTGTTCTTCATGAGCATTTCACCAACTCACCAAAAGTATGTAAATCATACGCTTCCAATACAATAATACTTTTTATTGAATCAATATACACTTTTATAGCCCTCAGGTAGGTAGAAGTGATACAATTTTTCAATTCTTTTTTGGGAATTGAGCAATCCAAACAAGAGATTTTAAGGTAATTTTTTAACAAAATGAGGAATTATAAAATTAAGAAGAATTATTGTTATTCATAGCGCGGATATATTTCATTTTATGAGGAGTAGGAAACAATTAATTAAATTTTAGAGAGATAGAAATATAAATTTTGAGGGATCGTAATGGAATTTAATTGATTAAGAAAAACAATACTTTTCATTGCACCTCTAGTTATTTACAATTTTTTCTCTTTCTATGTTCAATGCGATTACATCAATTATATATAATAATATATCAATTATTAATATACAAAAATTTTTATTTTATCTGAATTTTCATTTGACAATGAATATTATTTTATTTTTTATTTTTTTTGGTAATCAAATTTTAGAAAAAAAAAACATAATTTACCATGTTTAATGTTTTAGTCAAAAGTAAATCAAAATAAGTAGAAATAATAAAAAACAAAAATTTAAAATTAAACTTCCCACAATAATACAAAAAAAAATATATGTTGTTTATAGGCAATGTGCTATCATTCCATTAGTGATTAGCCTAAATAAATGATCTACATTGTAATAAAGCTTTTATCTTGTAAATTGTAATGGTTGCAGGGCCAGGGAATGGGGAGGAGGAGAAGAAGAAAACTGTTACAATGAAACAGAACAAACATTCAAAGAAGGATACAGAGGAAAAGCAACATGTGCAGAAATGATGCATGTAATGGACAAAGCAATTGAAGATTTAAAGATAAGAGGCTTAAACGTGCAAATGATCAACATCACACAGCTATCAGAATACAGAAAAGAGGGGCACCCATCAATTTACAGAAAGCAATGGGACACTCTCACTGAACAACAAATTTCTAACCCCAAAAGCTATGCAGATTGTATACATTGGTGTCTTCCTGGAGTTCCTGATGTCTGGAATGAGCTTCTTTATGCCCACATTTAGATTCTTAATTAATTCCTGACATTTCATCCTAATGTGACTCAGGTTCTCTGCTTGTAACATGTTTCCATCTGAGTAATCATATCGAAATTTTTAAAACATTTGGTTAATTGTTCTCTTGGAACTTAATTTACGTTTTCTTTAATACATGACTTACCATACCAACTGTTGATGAACTTTCATATTGGTTTTTTTTTTTTTATTTATTAATCATCAACTACAGGTTATTTTATTTTTAAAAAAAAGTAATAATTAATTTACTGATTTAATAATAATTTTATTTAATATATGTTTTTATATAAATTATTTAATTTTAGTAAAATAATGTGACTTATCTAATATTAATTAAAAAAGTATATTAGAAGTTTAATTATATTAATTATATTTTTTAATTTTTTTGAAAGTTAAAATAGACATATTATTTTTATCTCAAAATTATAATTTAAAAAGCTAAAAACTAAACTATAATAAAAAAAATTTATACTTTTTCAATGAAGAATATTTAAAATTGACATAATGTAAATTAAATTACAGTTTAGGATAAATATCAAAATATTTTTGTTACTAATTTTACAAACAATCATATTAAAAACTTCTACTTTGAATAAAAAAAAAAAAATTAGCTTTGAATGCGGAAGATTGAATAAGGTAATGGTGAACTCCCTTTAACATACCAATAGCTCAAAAGTTTAATTCTTGTCTCCTCTTCCCGGTTAAAAAAATAGCTTTGAATAAATAAAAATAACTTAATATAAATTAGAAAATCCTTTGAATTAAAATAACTTTTAAAAGGAACAATTAATGTCATGAAAAAAGTAATTAACTATTTAAAGCAAAAATTACAAGTACAATGTTTAATAAAATCTAGGCATAATAATAGTTTCTACTGCCAGCTTCATCTGTGGCAAAATTGCGCTATTATTAGTCAACCGACAAATATACAATGCTTCTCGTAACAACCCGTTTTCATCACCAACTAACTGCACACCACTCATCATTCATCAATATTAAAATCAAATCAATGAAATTTGTGGGACCTAACAGCTAGGAAATATTTTCTAAAATCACACCATTGCTGTAACTAGTGGCGGCAGCACCCTATCATTGGCGCACTACTGCACTAGTCAAATGCATATAATCAGTGTCTTTATATATAGAAACTCAAATGTTTATTAGTAGTAGCATAACAAAAATTCCAAATCCCACTTAAACGTCTCTGTTTCAATGATTCTTTTCTTTTAGTGGGTGTTCATCTTTACTTCAATTCTTTTCCTTTCTTGGGCTTGTTTTTTTCTTGGTTTAAAGTTTAAACATCCTCTTTCTTTAATTAGTAGTAGTTTTATAGGTTTCAAGAATTCAAGAATCAATCATGATGCCCAGATGGAGCAGAAATAGATCCCATTTTCAGTTTGCTGCATTGGTGTTATTGACCTTTATTGGATTTTTAATTCTTTATAATGAAAGTAGCATTCCAAGAATCGATGATGACACAGGTCATGTCTCTTATCAACAAGAACCTGCCTTTACTTACGTTAGACCAAATCTTGTTAATAATGCTCCAGGTATGCTCTTCTTTTCTGTGATTTCTTCAGTTTTAATCTTTTACTATCTTCTTTGCTTTTGTCTTTCTTCAATCTTTTCCTTTCTTGGGTTGAATTCGTTTAAGTTGGGAAAGTTCTTGATTTTTTTAGTGTCAAGATTTATATTGTTCTTTCTTTGGTGGGATTCTTGAAGTTTAATCTTTACTTGAATCTTTTACTTCCTTGGCCTATTTTTTTTCTTTAAGTTGTGGAAGTTCTTGAAATTATGATCTTGGGATTTAACCGTGTTCTTTTGAAATTTCAGAGTTTTTGGATAGGTTTGTTAGGTGCAACTTGACTAAGGAGGGCAGTGGCAAGAAAATCCAGTGGGTTGAACCAAAACGAAAATTGGATCGCCGGAGAGACAATTTGGAGAAGTGTGATGTGTTTTCTGGTAAATGGGTATTTGATAATAAATCATATCCACTTTACATTGACTCTCATTGCCCTTACATGTCTGACCAATTAGCTTGTCACAAGCATGGAAGGTCTGATTTGGGATACCAGTACTGGAGGTGGCAACCTCACAATTGCAAGTTGAAGAGGTACTTTTTTTTTTTTTCTTGATTGCTTTTTTCTTTTTAATTCTTTGTTTCTTTTAGTACGTGAACATGAATTTTACTGAACTTTGTTTGGAGCTGCATCAATTTAAATTTTGTTGAACTAAGTGTAGCCTTGCTAGATGTGCAACTTTGTTGAGTTATGGGGCTTTTCTGTTAAATGAGGATTGTTGTTTTATGCAATAGATGGAATGTGACTGAAATGTGGGAGAAGCTAAGAGGGAAGAGACTGATGTTTGTGGGGGATTCACTGAATAGAGGTCAATGGATATCAATGGTGTGTTTGTTACAGTCTGTGATTACAGCAGACAAGAGATCTATGTCACCAAATGCTCCTCTTACCATTTTCAGGGCAGAGGTAAGCCAAAAACACTAATACTATGTAAAACTTATTATGTAAGAAGACAAAAATGCATTTGTAGTCTGTTTCTTTTCTTTGCAATGCATTAACTGCTATTGGTGGGTATATTATGCATTTAATTTGTCATCTGCAGGAATACAATGCTACTGTGGAGTTTCTTTGGGCTCCACTTCTTGTTGATTCCAATTCTGATGACCCTGTGAATCATAGATTGAGCGAGCGGATAATTCGTCCAGATTCAGTTCTAAAACATTCAGCAAAGTGGGAGCATGCGGATATATTAGTTTTTAACACATACCTGTGGTGGAGACAGGGCCCTGTCAAGTTGTTGTGAGCACAACACCCTGCAGCTTTTATTTTAGGATATATGAGGTCTGTTTCAGTAATGAATAATCACAGTGTGGTATTTCATCATATTTCATTACTTCTGCAGATGGAGTAATGAAGAAAATGGGGTTTGTGAAGAGGTAGATGGATTAGGAGCTATGGAGATGGCGATGGAATCCTGGGCAGACTGGGTAGCTTCTAATGTTAAATCTCATGAGAAACGGATCTTCTTTGTTACTATGTCTCCAACACATCTCTGGTAAGTATGAACCATTTTCCTAAATTCTCATTGTTGAGATATGCAATTAGTAAAATAGATTTTATTTTGCTTCTTGACTCTGAAATACTCTGGCTTGAGATTTAAACACAGGGCCATTACAACTGTTCTTATTATTCTTTGTCAAAGATATTTTGAACTATGCTTGTTAGCGGCTTGTGTTTGACATTAAAAGTTTACCTATATCATGTATTACTGGTTATTGATTTTGTACACTTGACTAGACAGCCTAGGGTGTCGTAGTTTTCTTGGTTTCGTCAACTTACAAGATGAATGAGGATGAAATAAAATGGGCTGATTCAAATTGTTTATGATGAGTTTTAAGCAGGCCATGCATCTGTCTGAATACTCTTCATCATCATCTATGCTCTTAAATGTTGAAGATTGAAATTGCTGCCTCTTACAAGAGGTTTTGCCAAATCATCTACCCATGAATAACAGACAACTCTGAATATCTGATACCTGTTTAACAGGTCCAGAAAAATAATAGGAATGTGTCATAATCTCTAAGCTCGTTGAAGTTGCGTCCATAGGTTAATGCTCTTGTAGATTGTTGTCATCACCTTGTAAAATCTAATGAGAATAGCCCTTGTATATTTATTAAATAATGTTGTTATTCAGGAGCCGCGAGTGGGAACCTGGAAGTGAAGGAAATTGCTATAATGAGAAAACCCCTATCAATCGGGAGGGCTACTGGGGAAGTGGTTCTGACTTGCCTACAATGCGCATGGTAGACAGGGTCCTCGAAAAATTGGGTTCAAAGGTTACCGTTCTCAACGTTACGCAGCTATCAGAGTATAGAAAAGATGGTCACCCTTCTATCTACCGAAAGTTTTGGGAGACACTGAGCGCTGAACAGTTGTCAAAGCCAACAACTTACTCTGACTGCATACATTGGTGCTTACCTGGTGTACCTGATGTTTGGAATGAATTACTGTTCCATTTTTTGTAAAGCAGATATATACATCCTTCAAAGTACTTAGCAATTTCAGATAGCAACAGGAGAAGTTCATTAGAGCTGATATGAATTCATGGAAAGGAACGGCAAAAAGCGCTGCTTACACTAAAAATTTTTGTTCTGTAGCCAACCAAAAATTTCAATATTGTACAAGTATTTGATTGTGCAGTATTGATTCATGTAGAGAGTGTCTCACACAGAAATGTTTGATTGGATTCAACATTAGTTTACAGGAATCACAGCAGAACAAGCTGGTGTTGCTGTTTTCTTATTATTATTATTGAAATTTCAGATTAATACAAAGTTATCAAAGGTTAATTTTGCGTTATGGTCATTTGTCAAGAGACACCCATACACCAAGAGAATCCCCTGGTAAGAATGCATGTTAAAGATTTAAAGTTCCTTTGCTTGAAGAAATGAAAAAGCACCCTTCCCCCATGAGTAACCCAAGTGGCAAAAGGAGTGGACATCCATTGTGGAGACCAAGGATCGAACCCCCCACTCCCTTGGTTTCTCCCTTTATGGTGTTGGGAATTAACCACTCCAACTAGATGCTCAAAAAAAAAAAAAGCACACCAGACATACAAATGAAGATAAAGATGACCATTTTAGTACTGAACTAAGAAATGGTACAATTTATAATAGGTAAGTGCTTGTTTTGCTTCCATCAAACAGTCTAGTTGAACTATCATATGATCATATCAAACTATGTTGTATGTACATGTGAATATGGTGTTTCTTTGTTTTCAGTCAGGAACGGATATTATATATATATATATATATATATATATATATATATATCTATATATATAGTAAAAGCAGCCGGCCCAAGAGAAATCCGGCCAATATTCCTTACCATCCTCTCATTTCTTTTTTCATGACAAACTTGAAAGTGACAGTGAAAGTGAGAGATTAAGACCACGACCATGTCCTCCATTTCCATGGCAATGTTCAACTGATGAGCTTGGTGGAAATGCTCCATTTTCTGAACCCACATGACTTTTGCTTTTAAAACAATCACCATTGTCAAAATAAGGACAGACATTAACCAAGCTTGGCTTTCTGGACATAACCTCCTACAAAATCAAATGGAAAAAAGAATAATCAGTTGATCAATAAAAAGAACAAAAAAAGATCACTCTTTGCAATAAGCAATGGAGTAGGTGATATATATATACATATGTGCACAACTTACCTTCCTATAAATGGTCCCATCTTCTTCAACATGCCAACCAGCTTCATCACAAAGAGCCTTGAGAAGGTCATTGCTGTCAGCATGTTTAGGCAGCTTGTAGTTTCCGTGCTGTCTAAGCCCAGCAAATATGTTCCTAGCCACTGCTCGTCGTCTACGTTCCCTTTGCTTGTTGTTTGCTCGCTCTTTATCAGTAGGAAACCTATATTTTGTCACAATGCCACCATCTTTGGTAGTTCTGTGAACTATCCAAGGCCCTCTGCTACTCTTTATGCATCCCTTCATAGCTGTTCTTTTCTTTTCATGATCACCCATTCTTCCTCTTCTCTTTCTGAGCAAGGTTCACTTTCCTACAAGAAAGGAATCGAACTATATCAAAAACCCCAGCAGCATGTTATTATAATGTCCTTATAACGTGCTTGAGATGAGGCTACCATGGCGTGTGACCATATTTACCAATAAGGGTTCCAATGATTCTGCTCCATTTGAAATTTCATGTATGGGTTGGAGGATAATTTTGTCATAAGTTCTTGTGTGTGACTGCTGTAGTCAGTTTGGTCTTGAAGCCGTACATCTAAGAAGCATATTGATACCTGAGATTCCATGCAAAAGTTGTACTTCTTTCAGTTCTTTGTACAGAAATTCCATTGCTGTGCTCTTTAGAAGAAACAAGCTAAAAGAGGGCAAGACAACAAATAAGGATTTAATTTT
This sequence comes from Macaranga tanarius, assembly GCA_949673435.1. Classification (NCBI taxonomy): domain Eukaryota; kingdom Viridiplantae; phylum Streptophyta; class Magnoliopsida; order Malpighiales; family Euphorbiaceae; genus Macaranga; species Macaranga tanarius. The sequence goes on along the minus strand of CATIWO010091193.1, from coordinate 11,388 downwards.
AGCTTTTAATTCAAAACAAAGGTGAAAAGAAGGAAATTAGGCAAAAGTGTTAGCATTATTGAACAGGTTCCTGATGCATGCTTGGTTTCGGTTTGACCCAAAAGATTGAGACTTGCCCAATGGTTAAAGCTCTATGTGCAAGGTTAAACCAAAAATTATGGAGGTTTTGATCCAGGCTTTTGGAACTTGGCAGGCAGATATGTGCAGAAAAGAATTTATGGAACGTGTCTTAATGTTCTTTTAACAGATTTAAGCAAGTAATATACTCGCATCGCATGGCCAATGATGAAGTACTGTAGGGACAAACATGCAGAACCCTCAGCTGAAAAAAAGGAGAGCACTTTATGCCCTCAATAGAAGTAATAGTAGACACTGATCAGTAGTTTCACTTTATGACTACAAATCCTATTTGTCACACAAGATGTTTCTTAGTAGATAGAATCTCCCATTCTTTTTCAATTGAAACTGAAACAACCATTTTCAATTTCTGTGAAAAATCCTTATCTATACCGACTCACTAAGCAATGAGTATGCATGCACCACCACTCACCTGGTAACACACCATACATATGGCAAAAATTCATGGCACTAAATGATTATGGATTCAGTCTTTAATTCCGTACACGTTTAAGTTTTTTTTTTTTTAATACACCAGACATGTGGAACCCACTTCGTGTAAGAGTGATCCAAACACTAAGTGTACACAACTATCATCCAATTCCTAAAATTGTAACACCTTCATTAAATTTATTTTTCATTTTACGAAATTCAGAACCTAAGTGCACTCTGTAAATTTCCCTTCAGGAAATATAATACACGACATTTCTGTAATTGTGCCGGAGTTCCATATTTACACTTGTATTAGTGGCACAGCCGCTGCAGTTCCAACATTACACACTAATGTCGCCATTTCTCTACCTTGATGCCATTCTTGATCTCTTCTCCGCAGATAGCTGCCGGAGAAAGCACAAAAGAACCAAAATTGCATAAAATGTTCAAAAAGCATCATTATATTGCAGCAGGTACGTGGTTTGAATTGCTAAACTTGAACAGGAACTCAGCATGTACAATTGTCAATTCCTGTGAAGTTGCTTGGATGGTTCCAAACTGATCAAGGTGTCTCCAGTATCACCTTGCAAGTTCGAATTGCATTATCTGCATGTCTCTCCCTCAGAGCTTTAGTTGCTAAAGGTTCAGTGGCAAAGCAAAGTCCTGAAAGAAGAATGTCATAGTTACAGGCATTATTTAAAAATGCAACGGTCCAACTCAACTACCAACAATTCCAGAACCAATAAATATGTTGAGCATCAATCAAGCATTTGAATGGATTTGCAGCTGCAACTTGTGACACTCCATGTACTCCTTTTGCATGTGAATGATCAAGGACCTCCACATGTACTTTCGGGATACCGATTTGAACTGCCTTAGGACACTGGACAAGATAATACTACCCCATCAATGTCAACTTAAAGAGGATCCGATTGACATGTAAAGAGGCTTATGCTTACCAGTCAAGAAGGCTCTTGCTTAAACTTCTAGCTTTTACAGTTACCAACAATAAATAGAACTTTCTCCTTGAGTTCTTCAATAATCTGAACAAAATGAACCAACATGATTAATAAATAGAAAGCATTATTGCAAAAAACAAGATCATCATAATCTAAATTCTAAAAGCTACACACTCGGCTAGAGGTCTTTGCCCAGCTTTGAGCAGTGGCAGCAGCACTTTTGAGGTGAGAACAATTTGGAGAATCAAAACTTAATGAATATTTTGAATTTTCTGTTGCATCTGCTGTCCACACATGATTCATTTGGTCCTTTGCTTTCTTGATGAGATTAAAGAAGCCAACCTGCAGAGTTCATACATGTAGTTTCAGTAAAAGAAGCAAACTAAAAGGAGACAAAGCTAAAGAATAAAAGGTCAGAGAAAGGAAGTTGCTTCATTTTGACAGAAATGGAGGTGGGTGACATTGAGGGGTTATAGTCATTTATATATGCAACTACGGTTGCAACCAATGATGAGAGCAGCAGTCATTTAAAATCACATCAAACAGAAGAAAAAGAAAATAATCAACTTTGAGAAACAAAGTAGACAGCAAGGAGAAGTTCCAAAATCAAATAGTTGCAGCCATAAATTGTGGATTATAGATTGAGGATTGTCTAGGTTATATAAAAATCTAGCCAGGAAGTATGTTGGTAGTTTTACCCTTATATCCGACCTAGTAATGTTTGATCCAAGGGAACAAAGGGACAGTGCCTAATTAGTTGAATCTCATCAAATTCAGTTGAATCCTTTGACATAAGAAATCTAATTTTCTTACACATCGTTGAGGTTATCAAAGGATAAGGATAGAAAATTTTTCCATCCTATTAAGACATTATTTTTTAGGCCATTCAGATGCCCGATTTATCAAGTTTCATGGCAAAGCAAACAATATTATTGTTACTGTTCCAATAATTAGATTTAGACCATGTTGAAGTTTGTCTACCAAAAAGAAATTCAATGCACTCACAGTGCTTCCTGCAAGATTACAGTTGATTGGCGTAAATGAATCATCATTTACATATAGTGAGCAGAAGCTGATGGCAAGTAAGCAACTTGATATTTCTTCTAACTTTAAGGTAGAAATGGAGCTGTCAGTAACAAAAATCCATTGTTTCTTCCACTGAGCAGTTGTATAAACTTCTCCAACATACACTACATAAGCAGCAATATCAAATTCACTGCATAACCAAAAGAACAAGTATGAGATGAACAGCAAGCTCACAAGCTCTCGAACTTTTCTAAGGAAATCCAGAGGCATAAGCATAAAAAGGTAGTGTGTGACTTACCTGGAAAGGGGAACTTGACCCAAATTTGATAATGATGCAGATACTCGAGGACTGAAGAAGGGTCTACGAAATGACAGCAATTAGCTAGATGATAACTGCTAGGATAATTGATGAAGTGCATGGAAACTTACTGAAAGCGTTGGATTGTTTGGGGATATAAGGGCTCCCATTTGATTGTGGATCCTCTTGCTTGCAAGTAAAGTGTATTTGAGTCCGAGTTCACAGGTAACAGTCCTGCTACAGCATATGCATGTCCCTCAACAAGCTCACTTTGCTGTTACAGTAGAAAGGGAATTCAATTGAATGCTTGGTATGATATTTGAACAAAAGTTCACAGCATTCAATAAGCTGGCACAGAACATGAAGGACACTAAGAGAACCCCAGAAAGGGCATAACAATGTTTACCAAGATGGTCACACAATACAGAGAGAGACGAAGATATCAAGAAATAAGGGCAGAACTAGACACCTGCTTTTCAGTTGGGTTCCAAATTGTTATTAAGCCTTCTTTAGGGACTCCTTTTCCTAGATTATTAGTTAACCCAACAACTCTAACCCTCATTAATGGAGTCACTTCTCTTTCCGTCAAGCCAGAATCTTGCAAAGCTTTCTTAATTGCTTTCTCCATGTCCAACTGCTTTGTTGCCTGAAATCAGAGCTGCTATGGTTAATAATCTCTTTCCACAAAGAGTTAATGATTAAAGAAAATCATCTGAAGCCAACCTCTAGCTTTGCTTGGTAAGAGGCAAATGAAGTTAGTTGCTCTGGACTCATCTCTGCCATTATAACTTCTGGTTCTGATGCTGCCTCAAGAATTTTCAAAATTTTAGCACCTTCTTCACTATCACTATCGTTATAGGTATGGGATCCTTTCATCTCTGTTTGGAATTCGGAAACAATGCCTTCTACCACAGCAGAGTGCCTGCAACCCAGAGAAAAATGAGCATGAAGATTTTGTCTTCAAAATGTCAGACACATGGCTGTAATGAAGGAGAACCTGTGCACCACACCATAAAAATACCGTGCACCAAGGATACATCACCAGCCCTTTAATCCATGCAAGAGAAGCTTATTCTCTCTGTTATTACTCTATTACATATGGCACTAGTAGCAACTTAGCGAAAAGACTGAACTCAGGTAAATTTTACTTTCCTGAGACTCTGTAATATCAAATGTATTTTCAACATATTACCATCTACCAATTGCCAGAAATTCAAAACCTTTTACAGTCTAACCATCCAAGAAATTTACAAGTGACTTATTAACTTATCATTTCAAACTTAATTATGTGTCCTCAATAACACTTGCATTCCAAGCTCCCAACTTCATTTTATGAAATTAGCAATGCATAATGTAGAAAACAATCGTCAGGAAAGAAATCCTGATTATACATAATTAGTAGTCTTGATTTATAGATTGTAAAGATGAGGGTTCAATATACAATGCCATAACATGAGTCGAGAATGTGATGTTTTCCCCTTGAAAAAAAAGGATCCATGTATTTCAGAGAAAGAAAAAAAAAGCGAGTCATAGTTGGCTAGCCCAGCAAAATAGAATTCACCTCTGGTTGTACAATTGCATTGCTTTAGCCTCCATTCTTTCGGATCTCACAATAGATCCACCATTATTTAATCTATGAGGAAATAAATGATTATTACGAAACTGGTTATAATATGCATTTCAATTATATGGATAAACATTATTAGGTTCAGATTACTTCTCCTTGTATAGAATAGGATACATTCGTGTGACTCCAACCAATGTCTGAGGGATAGGACCCCCATTACTTTTGATGCACCTAAAAGCCAAAGGAGGACTAACACCCTTACCTACAGACGTTAATTTGAAAACCATGTATAAGGTAATAAGGAAGCAAATAAAATACGAATACAAAACATTGCTCAATATTATGAGTGAAGAATGCAATTTTTGAAAACCATGTATAAGGTAATAAGGAAGCAGATAAAATACGAATACCAAACATTACTCAATATTATGAGTGAAGAATGCAATTTTACATAATCAAGAAACACTTACAAAATCCTAGTCGGTCAGCCCAGTGAGCTCTGTAGGTTCCATTTATATGCAATGACAAACTAACTGACCTTAATGCCTGAAATTAAGCCAAAACCTGAAAGAGTTCAGTCATGAAAGAAAGTAAAGATCGAATTATATAAACTTCATCCAGACACCTTAAGCTTACAAGAATCTCAAGGGGTGAAACGGGGCCAACCCAGCCGCATAATCCTGCTCCCCATATCTTCAAAGTGCAAAATACCAAATTATAACCAATAGGCACTCTTTCCAGGATGTTCCAATCATATAATGGAAATGAAAAAGTACATAAGCAAATATCTCACTCGAAGTTTCTGTCCCAAGAATAATTTTCCAGCTTCTAGTTGCTTTGACAATGGTGTATCCAAAATGGCATCTACTGAATACCTGGGAGCCAAAGATGCATTCAGACCTATAAGAGCATTGAACATAGACCAAACTTAACTTTGGCATTTTCTTACCACCCATCAGTTAGTTCCACCTTTTCAGCATTGCTACAATCACTCCCACTTAACACTGGACTCTCAATCTTTGGTTTAGAACTGATGCCAATAGCTGAAATGCATAGGACCAACATTAAAGAAGGCGATGCATCTCCTTCCAGAATTCTCTTAATTGCAGAACGGTGGCCATGATTCACTTCTCTTTCATATCTATGGAATGAATCATATTTCATTGCCATCACTTTCTTGTAAATACAAAGTTAAACATATACGTTAACAAAGTTCGGACTTCGGATATACCTATACTTCAGTTCCTCAAGAACATTGGAGACTGTCAAAAATCTTGTGGGAAATTTCAATGGATAGAATCTCTCATAACATGCAAGTTTCCAAACTATCCACTTGTAATGATTTGTAACCCACCTTCACCCCATGAGAAAATAGAACTGGTCATTAAGATGTCAAATAACTTAGAGAATATTATTATTTTTAGATAAAAGAACCAATTGCATGGTCATCAACACACCCATAAGTATGAAATGGAATATAGTTCCACACTGCAACATGCAATCACTCTTTTCAAACTTAGCACTTATATGAGAACCACATCCACAGGCCAATCATAAAGAGTAGTCATATTTACAAGCAGGTCCAAGCTAAAATGGGAACATCATCAACATATCAATCATAAGAGTTGTCACAATTAAAGGTAGGTATAAGCTAAAAAATCATTATTATTCTAGTATGCACATACAAATTTCAAGAACAAAACAACTGACAACAACTTCTCAAAAATTAAGTATTAACACAGTATATCAGCAGAATATGAAATTAAATTATATGAATTAAATAACCCCAAGCTTCAAAGTGAAAGAAAAATAAAATCAATGATTGGAAAATTACTCTTGAGAAGCATATTGTACTGAAGCTCCTGATTGAACCAACATATGAAGAAAAGCTTCAGATCCAATGCAGTTCTGGCCAGATTCATCACAAAATGCATACTTCTCCGCAGTATCTGGTTTAGTACATCTTTCTTGGTTGGTGAAGTGGCCCACCTAAACATAAAGTTCTTCAGGAGTAAGTACAACTCCAAGCAGAAGGAAAACAAATAACAGGGTTCAAGTCTATACCATGCTTTTGTCAAAAGAAGGCACTCCGAAATATTCTTTTATATACATTCTAGGACCTTGAAAAGGAAATCTAGTGGAAACAGTTCGTCTACAGGAGGAATCTTCAGATGATGAAGCAGATAATCCTGCTAAAACACCTTAAATGAGCAGCAAAAATTGCTTTTGGCGAAAAACAAAAAGGGCAAAAAATAGGAACTTAGTTCAACAGCTTTTCTAAAGTTACCACTAGGATCATATGCAGCATTCCTGTTCAAAGGGGTTGTAAACTTGGAACTGCGGGGCCTCTTGAATGGAGGAGTAGAAGTTCTCCTTCCAAGTCTCTTTTTTTCACTATGGCTATGTCTGTGATTTGTGTAACCTGTACCAATTGTGTTTGAAATGTCAACCAACGGACCACTAGATGATCCTGCAAGTGGGTTAATCCTTGAATCAATGCCATATGCCGAGGAATTATTCTCAACCATATCAGGTTTGCAAGGCCTATTACATAAAGGGTTCTTCTTGGAAGATTGAGTACTCAACCCAAAACACTTATCATCATCAACTGCATCAAATTTCTTGATCAAGCTAACTCCCAAAATCGAATTTTCTGCACTGAAAGAAGGCTGAACTTGGTGTGAAGATGATTTAAGAGGAGATATAAAAAAACTTTTTGAGATATGCTTGCTCTTTGCAGCTCCTGGATAGGTAAAAGCAGATTGAAAATATGTTTCCTTGGTGGATGAACCATCATCGAATCTGCTCTCTCTAAAAAATGAAAGGGCTGGATCTACTATATCCTCATGTAAGAAAGTTCCTAAATCTGGGTCACCAAGAAGGCTCTTTGCACGTTCTAATGCATCACTGGAAACTGACAAGGATCTTCCACCAGCTGTGTGGAATTTAATTGAAGGTGGTTTGGGTATGGAATTATGTAGTTCGGGTTGCAACAAATTTGGATTGACCGCATTTGATAGCTTGCATCCATTTAAGCTAGACATAGAAATTAAAGATGGCTTTCGAACTGACATAGCATCATATATTGCACTATTTTTCATGCCATCTTTCATTCTTGAGTGTGATAAATTTTGCCACTCATTTTTTTCATGGACATTAGATGATTTTCTAGGATGCTGAAAGCCTTGAGAACATGAAAAATCATTACTGTTTTCCAAGCCCAACAATGTCTTGGCTCTGACCAGACCAGTGGGAGATATATTAACAGACTTCCCAGACCCAGTGCAGAAAAGGGAGTTGGTGAATCCATGTACATTATCTGTATCATGCGTTGCACCTGCCAAACATACTGAATCACTGTAAGTCAATGTAGGACCAATGTTTTGCATTACTAATATATACAATTGCAACTCATTAAGTACAAAACAAAAACTAAGTACATGAGGGTAAACCAATGGAAGATATAGGAAAAAAAAAATACAGTCGGCACCTGAAGTTATCATTATTTAAATTTGTAAAAAAGGAAAAGAATGAATCAATAGCACCAGCAAATCGTGTCCAGCTCAATTATCATGTCTCTTCATATTCTCAAGAACAAGGAAATTATAAGATACAAGCGGTTAAAAAAAAAAATCTCCATTCCAATTCAAATTTTACAAAATTTAATACAATGAAATTGGTAAAATGTAATCTTCATATATGAAAAGTAGAAATGATTTCATTTCCACCTAAAATTCAATTAATTCTACTTACTATAAAAAGCAATTAGAAAACAATTTAAATTCCCCGCATATTACATTTGGTTTCCACTAGCCAAACACAGCCATGATATATTAGGAATCAATCAACGCATTCATTGAATTAAACAAATGTCTAAACAATCAAAAACACAAATTCTAAAAACTGAAAATAATGACAATGCAGCTAAGCCAAATATTTGTTATACACATACAGCCACAAAATTTCTAAGGCAATCTACTGAATACATTACCAATCAAAATTAGCAACAAGTAAAGAAAAAATTAGCGCAAATCACGCACCTGAGCCGAGTCCACCACCATCATCGTCATCGCCGAGAACAGACAGTGCTTTCGCAATAGAAGACTGTTTAAACGCAACAGATTTCCCTAATCCTGTACGGAACTTTCCAGCATCTTCATCGCCGCTCTCTAGAAGCTTCGAACAGCCTATCAAAAAAAACATAGCTAACAATAAAAACATAAAATATATATATCTACATTTTTATGTACATTTTGATCTATAGAGAGAGAAAAAGAGACTTTGAATAAGGAGATCAGCCATGGAAGGAAGAGGAGCAGCAGCAGCAGAACTGGAGCTATGAGGTTGAATCGGGACATCGTTTGGTTGCTTGCAGTGGAGGATTTGACCTGAGGATTCCCACCGGAAATCATTTCCGGCGTCGGAGAACATCTGCCACGTCGACATTTTCACCGGCGATTGGATAAAATTAGGGTTATTGATTTCTTTTTCTGCGTTGTGCGGTACGGTGCCTTTTTTTTTTTTTGCAATTTATTTGTTTAGTTTCAGGGAGAGCGGGAAAGTTAAAAGTGGCGGTGGAAATGACGCTTTTGGGCTCGTGTCTTAGGCTTGGGCTCTTGCCCAATCAAGCACAAATTTATTAAGTGTAGGCCCAAAATAACTCTGATAATGGAAATCTGGGCCTCATTAGAAAAGGCACATTATTGTTGATAGCTGGCTAAAACTATAATAAGCAACGACACATTTGCACTCCTATGGGCTTCCACCGGTAAAAGTTTAGGTGTCATCTAAGGAAAGATAGAAAATTGTTACCGCTCTCGTTGTATGATATTTTTTTAAAAAAAAAAACATTTAGATTGAGTGATTAATTTTCAACATCAAAGAGAAAAATCAAGAGGGATGAGGTTCGATCCTTGATCTCCACAACATATGTTCACACCTTTTATCACTTGGGCTACTCATGGGAGACCTCATTGTATGATACCCAATACTTTTATATATATATATATATATATACACACACGATGATTCAATAGTAAGCATAACATATACAATGTCGCAAAAAAAATGTAAATATATGTTTATTAACAGAAGGTAAACTAATTCAAATACACTAAACATGAAGTGATTTTTTTCCATAAACTGTATAATAGAATCTTTTTTTGAAAATTTATATCATATATATTTCACATAAATTGTGATTTATAACATAGGCCAATCAAATATAAGATTTGAACCGAAAAGCTTTTACTACTGGAGCAAAAACTTCATGGGTAGCGATTTTTCTATTTATCGATTGCATTATTTAGATAATTTGAATAAAACAAATGTATTTTGATGTGGGGGTATAGTTAATATAGTTGGGAATAGTAAATACAAGAGCCGCCCCTGCTCAGCCGATGCCTGCTCCTGAGAGAAATGGAGCAGTCCTTAAATTTTGAATTCTCAGCTATAGATTGCCAGCTAGCTAGCTAGCTGTAATTAATAAGCTAGTAAAATAATGATCAAGGAAAGTCATTGTGCACTGATCGAAGAAGAAGAAAAAAACAAAGACTCGAAAAGAGTGACGCCCGCAGTAATAAGTCACTTACTTACCACTTCCATTGTACTTGCCACTCTATTTAAAAACAGAATATATACTATCGAGAGATTACGTAACTTGAAGGTTAAGCATTGTGCGCACAATTCAGACATACTTCCCACAAATCAAGTATTATTTCGGCTCTACCGTTGAACACATGCACCCATGCATTTTGGTAATAAAATATAAAATAAAGAAACATAATGTTCTATTCTATGCACTGTGCTTTGGTCCAATGGTTGCATTTGAGACTCCAAAATTTAATAGTCTATGCACTATTTTTTTTTTTTTTATTTGATGATCTTTGTATTAGGAGTCACAAAAATTTTAATTAGTTAAAATTCAAATTAAATGGATCTTAGAGATATAGAATTCTTACAGTACCTACTTCTTTTATATATAAAATTCAAATTTAAAATTTTATTTATAAAAATTCAAATTATTCAGCATTTAAATTAACAAATATTAGTAGATTTACATATTATAGAAATTCTTTACTTATTTATTTGCATTGTTTATTTATTAGTTGGGTTTTTTGAGTTGTTTGTTGATATAATTCTCTTATGGATTATTTATCCTTATGTAAACATGTGGCTTTTGGCAAAACTTCCAAAAAAAAAAAAAGACAAAACACAACAATTAATCGCAGGACATTCATGCTAGCTGCTAATCAAGTAACCCCATTAGTTAACTTTGATTATCTTTTTTTCATTTTTTTCACGTGAAAGCTCTTAATCTCATGCTTAACCAACTCTCTTTTGGGAATTAGGCCAAAAAGTTTCTATTACATCGAGGTAATTAATTATTTAAGATGACCCACTAGCCGAAAAAGAGATGCATTAATATTTAATAATATGGTTTAAATATTGTTAAAATAATAATATGGTTTAAATCATGGTTCTCCTTTTCATAAGTTTAGTACGGTTTAAAAATTATATTGAGATTATTGTTCATATATCACAATGTTTACTTTTTCTTTTATATGTATATGCATTGCATTTTTTTTTATTGAGTAGATGTAAAACTTACACATCAACTAGCTTATAATAATATTAGTAGATATCAACACTGATACTACAATTATTACAAACTAACTATTACAAAATATTATTATTAACTCACTGTTACAAACTATTATTATTATAAACTTATGATTATTACAAATATATATATATATATATATACCCCTAAGGGAGTAAAAATTGAACCTGGGACTTAATGGTCTCAGAGTCTCAGCTTTAACCACCAGAGCAAGCTTCATCGACTCTTTTTTTTAATTTAAGTGTAGTGGAGAATTGCATGTTAAAAAATATTTTTAGTGTTGAATACGTTAATTACTATATGTATATATTATTTAAAATTAGTTCTTATTATGACTATTCCCATAATATTACGAGTTTCAAAAAGA
>CATIWO010091157.1:0-12094 GCA_949673435.1 Macaranga tanarius | reverse complement strand
TTTATTTATTTATTTCTTTAGCTTTGCTTTGGTTGTCCACTTGTAGCATAAAGGCAATAGGAAAGTAAATTATGAGGAATCTGGTCGTCTGCTTTTTGTCTTTCTTTCTCTCCTATCCAATTCTAGCAAAACATGCTCCTCAATCATCTTATCCTTCAATTGGATATCAATCAATGAAGTGGTAAAATTTATATATTTTTATCACATTAATAAAAAATTATATATTAATTATATTCAAATAATAATTTTGACATTAATAAAAAATTATATATTAATTATATTCAAATAATAATTTTGAAAATTATTTAACACTAATTACGAATATTTATAAATAAAATAAAATAAACAACCACTCATATATAAATAAGAAATATCAAATTAAATGGTAATATGAGTTTAATAAATAATAATTACGTTAATTTTTTATTTTTTTTAACTTAAAAGCAGAATTTTTTTTATTTTTATTTTTTAACTTAAAATTAGAAATTTATCTGTACAATCATCATAGATTAAACATATAATCTTTTACTGCTACAACGGGAGTATTTATCATTTTATTACTCAAATTTTAATATATATTTTTATTTTTTAAGTTAAAAGAAATAAAAAATTTTGTTTTTTTATATATAAGAATGAAATATGATGATGATTTGTTTAATTAGATGAAATCATAACTATTCTTGAAAAAAAATCATTAGTAAGTCCACTGGGAAATTGACCATGATTAAACCAAGCTGGCTGGTGGCTGGCAGCCTACCCACAATTATTGACCTTAGGTAGCCTTAAAGATGCTCCCTAAGCTTATCCAGAGGCAAAATAACATGATTACAGCCGACAGATCTCGAATCTTCTTTTTTAATATATATTAATCTGCACTATTAGGTTCTTAATTCTCCATTAGACACAACATTCCAAAAGCAAATATTTTTTTATTCAATATCAGAATATCTTATATTTTCTTTTATCTTCACAATATCTCATATTTTCTTTTAGCTTCACAATATCTCATATTTTCTTTTATCTTCAAGAAACAGCTTCCCCTGTTTTACATATCAACATTCTCACCCTCAACTTGTGCTAATTCCTCAACAAGACATTAAAAAAAAACTATATATATTTATGGTTTTTATAAATCTATTTTAACTTTAAAAATTTAAGCAAAAATATCATAATTTGATAAATTATTTATAATTTTAACATACTTTATATTGTAATAATCATAAAAAAATTACCTCAAACATTACGTTATGTGTATTCTTTTCTAAATTATGATTAGAATGCACAATGTCAAAATTGCAACTAATTGATCAAATTAGTACATTTTAATCAATTTTAAAAAAAACTGTAAAATTATGATTTTTAAATTTTTTTTAAAAAAGTGTAAAATTGTGAATTTTTTTTATAATACCAATAAGCCTTTTTTTAAAAAAAAAACCTAAATCAACATGCTTAAATTTTAAGAAAATTTGATCAAAAGACGAACCCAAAAACCCAAGAAAAAATGTTGCCAACATTTTCCAATTGTCGGTAATATGGCAATTGGAAAAAAAAAAAAAAAAAAAAAAAGAAGAAGCCATAGAGCCGTTATAATATCATGCCTATAAATTAGAAACAATCCAGCAATTCTAGCTATATTCTGCTATAGTGCTATCAAGTAAGCTGGAGTACCATATAATTTATTGAAATTTTTGGTTAAGCTTGCCTTTATATGTTCTTGAAATTGTTCACTTAGGTTACCATGGTCACAAAGAATCTCTTAAAGACTAACTCCAAATAGTAGCTCGGAAATTTTCAACCTTCCCCATCCCCACATCAGATAACAAAAATTGCTGTAACAGGACTAAATCAAAAGCCAACCTCACCAGAATAAAAGCCAACTCCACATTGCATGTTATGTGCCTGCAGCCCAAACCACCTCAGCATGAATAAAATAGTTGGTTCCAGAGTACCATCTTAATAATATTGTGAGAAAATATCCGAACCAACGATTCATTTAGAATCGATTCAATATTGTGAGATATTATTATAAGAAAACAAGCGTTCCTATTTGCCAACGATGAACATGGAAACTAGCCCAAAAAAAAAATCAAAAACAATCCAACTTAGGAAAAAGGGTCCCCAAGAGATGCAGTCCAAACTTGTTTCTGTTATTGCATCAAATATTTGGTTCATGATTTAGCCAGATGCAGTCTTTTTCTGCTGGAAAATGACAGCATAGACTGGAACAATGGTACCAATACTGAAGGCAGTGAAGACAGCAAGAGGCATTTTGATTTTCTGATATTTCATCCTGTCCAAATTGTACATGTGCTTTGCATGAAGATAGTACTCATAGTCATCATGTGCATGACCTCCTCCCATCCTCTTCACGCCTGTCGAGTGGAAGCCTCTGTTTCCTGTCACAAGACACCACAGGTTACTTCTATTAGTTCGGCCTAACACCATATGAAGCATAAATTCAAAACCACTTGACATAGGTAGATCAAACACGTTCATTTATTGTTCTCAAGAGATTGAAAAGAGAAGGTTGATTTCTCAAATAAGAAAGTTTCACATTTCTAGAGATCATTTAAGCACCACATCAAGAAACACCAACTCATTGCTGCCATAAGAACCTGTACTGAAACAGGATTTCTAGCTCCACCTTTATGCAAATCCTGCCATCAATATTTAAAGCATGCTACACTTGTTTCAGAATAATTTACATCAAAATGGAACACTTAGTCCTTTGGGCCAAGACATGGTTTCATTTAGAAAAAAATCAATAGTTACACAGCCTCGTAAGAGAGGAAAGAAAGACCAAACAACAAAAAAAAGGAAACAGAAGGGAGGAAAAGAAATAAGAGATTTCCAAACATAATCCATGCGCTTTCAGTGATCAACTAAAGGAAAAGGAATATGACTCAAACATGAAGGCAGCTAGCATCGATAATTACAATTTCAAGAACCATGATATCTATTCTTAGAAACCTCATGACAAAGCCAAATCTTTCTAATTAGTTTCTTCAAACTACAGTTTGATATTATACATAAATGGCAGAACAAACACACAAGCGCAAGTGCGCTCCCCCCCACACATACACACAAATTTTGTGAATAACACGTGAATGCAAGCTTCATATTGGGTTCTTCATAAGACCAAGCCCTGTGGAACTACTTGAAGAGTGTTATCATGTCCATCAAAAAGCAACTATAATGCATGCTATAGATAAGATCAGTTTTCAGTGTTAAACATGAAAGGGTGAGCTTAGGGAGGGAGAAGCAAGTGCACAAGTAAAAAATCATCTCCCTTCTAGATGGATGAAAATCTCTAGTCTTAGATGACAATAGTTCATCAGAGCACTGGTCAAAAAGAGGATGAGAAAAATCTATGGAGTCTATAATAGCAGCACTACTACATATTGTAGAATAAAACATTTCACGTAGCAATATAAAAAAGAAGCATGTTCACGAGGCACAATGGCATCATCAATCTATATTTCTAGGTAGATGAATATTTGCATGGAAAAGATAATTAGACAGTAGATCAACTGCTTGCTGGTGTGTTTTACTTGCATAACTTTAATGACATTAGCCATTAGGATTTGTCAACTTGAACCATTGGGAAAACATAAAAAAAAACATTGACACTCTTAAGAAGACTCAAAAATAAGATCTCCAGCGCCACAGCTAAGGTCCATTTACCTAGGTTCATGGAAATATGGCTGCTATTGGACAAAAAAAAAAACATAAAAAAGCAGACATGAAAGACTATTGGTTTCAACCAAGTAGTTAAAACAATCCCTAGTAGCAAAACGGTAGGTTTACAAATTGAACGGGCAATCACCAAACAGTTTATATCCCCCGATAAAGCAAATTTTCAGATTCTAAGAAGGAATGGGGAATGAGAAATGTAGAAAGGACCCAAAAAAAAGTGGAGCAAACAATGTAAAGAGACTCCGCAGGAAAAACAAAAAAATCAACAACAACAAAGATAGAATAAAATGTTGTGGAAAGAATGAAAGATTGATAATTAAATATATATATATATATATATATTTATCAAATTCTAGCCTATAAAAATCTATAATTCTATATCTGTGCTTTGCCCAATTAACAAAACAAAAGTTTTTTTTTGAGCTATACATAGTTCAAAAAAATTCAAAATTCATAAAAAAAAAATCACTTTAGGCATGATAAAGGGAAACCATATCCACAATAAACTAAGTTAAACAACTATTTCTAAGCATACATGCTACAGGCACATAGAGCTTCATAAAAATAGTACTCAGCCATTACAGAAAGAGCCCACTGCAGCATTAATTCTCTATTCCACAAAAACAGATACTGAAATCCAAGATTTCAATACAAAATACCTCGCAGTTCCGCTAAAACCCAATCTCAGGAAACACAAACTACACATAATAAAATTATCAGATCCAAGAGAATCCATTCAAATAAAAAACCCTTAATTTATCTCCTATAAGAACAATCATAAACACTAAATAAAACCCACTTGACTTAAATACTACACCCACTTCCTCACAAAACCAAACGAGCAAACAAAAAAAAAAACACCCAGAGTGGAGTTTGAAATAACCAACCTGACTTGGATAAAATTGATTCAGAAGCTGATAACAGCTTAGAGGCGGATCTGAGACCGTTGCTCAACGCCATCACCAGGGTTCGATTCTTTAATCTCAAGCTTTTTACACAGAAATGAAGAGGCGATTGCAATTTACACACCAAAAAAGCCTGTAATTTTAGGCTTCTTATTTTATGTACTGCTTCTGGTTCTGTTCCGGGGCTTGTGGCACGTGCAGACCGCGTGGTCAGTAGAGTTTTCTAGGGCTGCATTTCTAGTTTGGGTGGGCTGGATTTAGAATCGTACTTTTCTGAGCTCAGTTGCTACATTTGGACCAGCTCTGGTCTAATTATTCAAATATTTGATTAGGACGGATTCATATTTATACTCTCCAATATTTGATTCTCTTATATAATGAATTTCAAATATAGAATTCTTGATAATTGCTAATAAAATTTGAGAAGTGGTCCTTTCATATATTAGTTAATAATTTTAAATTTACGTTAAGTAAGTCATAGTATATAAATTAAATAATGAAATAGAAAATATTGTATTAAATAATATTTTAAATTTTTTACTGAGTTACTTAAAACTACACCTGGTTGAAGCTAGTTGTTGTGGCGGAGAAAAAAATTAAATGGGGCAAGAGATGAAGAGATTGAATTTTGTGGCATTTTATATATTAATGGCTCTTTAATGAATTATTTCGGCTTTTAATTTTCTTTTTTACTAACTCATAGGATAATGGACTTCAAATTAAATCAAATAGAAGTTTGAAGATGAGAGAAGCACACTTTCTTTTGGCCTTTGGTTATTTGAATAATCTTTTTTTTTTAGTCCGGTTGAATTCCATTACGAAATTTATTTTATTTTTAAATAGATATTAAATAAAATTTATTTACAAATAAATTTTAAATTCATTTAAACTAAATATACATTATTAATAAAAATTAATTTAGTGTTAAGTAATTTCACAAAATTAAAAAATTAGAATTAAAAATAAATTTTATAAAGTTTTCATTCTAACCAAATACACCTTTAAAATCATTTAGAATAATTTTGTCTATTCTAGAGAGCTAGACGGTTGCTTGTCAATTGGAGTCCCTAATTAATTTACCTAGTAGACATATAAAACATAATAAATTTATATTTTTCAAGGGTTAATTTATATTGATGGATAATTTTTTAGACATATTTGTGGCTCTTCTATCAAATATGTGGATACTTTTAGCATTTTGATTGTTTGTCATTGGACATCACTCTTTGATCTTTAAGTTTAGTGTTCAATGTTGGTATTATTTTTGGTGTATTAGGTGGTTATTGTGCATGTTAGGCTATATTTTTCTATGCAATGACCTTGTACAATTTATTTTAGTAATAATATTTTCTCTCTCTTTTAAAATAAACTAAAAAACCCCAACTAAGAGAAGGCACACACCTTTTTTTTTTTTTCTTCATAGCTAGGTTAGCTGCAGAGAAATTCATTTATCAAACCATTAAAAATCATGCCACTTAAGTAGCATGATGAAAATGTAAACTAGATGCACTTTATAACTTAGCTACAAACGTTAAAATTCCACACTACAATTACGAGTTATTTGGTCCTCCAAAGTAGTAATAAGCATTACTTGACACTTAATTATTTATTTTAGTCTTTTCTTCTGCAAAGAGCCTTTTACCTTTTGCAATTCACTTATTACATCCTTCAACTCCATTCTGTCTCTTGGCTGCTCCATTGAACATGCAATTCCAATTTTCAGTGCAGAGACGATGCAGTCCCTGAAACTTCCTTTTTTATCCTCAGATAGAATTCTTGGATCCATAATATCTATCACTCTATGAAGCGAACATCTCTCAACAAAAGTATGAAGGTTTAAATCATCTTTAAAATGCTCATCTGTTGGTTTTTTTCCTGTAAACATCTCCAATAGTAGAATTCCATAGCTATAAACATCTCCTTTTGTAGAAAATATGTCGCCCATGCCGTACTCTATGATTATACACAATATTAGTTAGCATTATTAAGAGATGTATAAGAAAGACAGTATAGAATTTCAAAGGCTAATTGGTATACAAAATAATAACGTTCGTGGCTTTATCCAAATTTGTTCCAATTTTTTAACTTTTAACAAAAATGTACCAATTTAATAAATTATTTACAATTTTAATATACTAATTGTAAATAATTTTCACTTTAATAAAAATTAATAAAAAAGTCCACTCCACGTGACCATTTAAAAAAGAGCCACAAATACTGTGCATCTTTTTATTAATTTGGATCAAATTACATATTTGTGATAAAAATTGTAAATATTGACCAAATAAGATATTTTTGTCAAAATTTAAAAGTAGGAATAAATTTATAATAAATTGTAAACATTGTAGTTTTTAATCAATAAATCAATTTGAAAACATGTTTCAAGTTTCTATCTAAAAAAAAAAAAAAACAACAACAACGTTTTCAAGTTTTAGATGCTGTGATATTACATAGCTAGGTTCCTAACTAGGCCAAAGATTCCTAAAACAGCAGAACAAATATTTATGCATCTTTTGATTAAAAAAAAAATTTATGTATCTACTATTATCCAAATCATACTACTGTAATAGGGCACATCCCTTCCATTGACCCTTAAGGAAATGCGATCGATCACAATCTTTTTAAGCTTTACAATTAAAACGTTGGTTTTTTTTAAAAAAATTTATTTTAATTTTAAATTTAATTTCTAAAAAAATGTTTCAATTTAACTAATAATTGCAATTAAATCAAAATTAATAGAAAAACATACCATATAACTACTTTAAAATAAATTATCGGAGATGTCACATGAGTTTTATTTTTAAAATTTAAACAAAATACATATTATGATAAAATTATAAATTATTAATCAAAATAGTACATTTTCACTAAATTTTAAAGGTTGAAATAAATTTATAAAAAATGTAAAAATTATAATTTTTAATATGTATAGAAAGAAACAAACAGCAAGTTCAATCCAACTAACACTAATACAAGTGTCCAAATTGAAGAACCGATAACTGTTCTGCTGCTAAAGGAAAAATAATTTAATGTCACATGCCACAAGAAAATATAGAGAATATAAAACAAATGATCTCTTTATTAATTAATTCAGAAAGAAAATGTACCTGGAGCAGCATAGCCAATAGATCCCTTGAATGTTCTAGAGGTACTCTGATGCCGTTGAATCTCACCAGAAGTTGAAGAGACAATCTTAGCCAAGCCAAAATCTCCAATGTGGGCTGTCATATCCTCATCCAAAAGCACGTTACTTGGCTTTAGATCACCATGCACAATTGTTGATGTGCTACCATTATGAAGATACTCAATGGCAGTAGCAACATCAATTGCAATGTTCAACCTCTGCATTACTTTCAGACTTGTTGATTCTGTTTGTTGTCCATCTTCTCCTCCTCTACCTGAATGCAACCATTTCTCTAGACTTCCATTGGTCATGAATCTATATATCAGAGCCTTGAAATCATTACCGTGAAAGTCCAGGCTCGAGCAGACACTCAATAGCTTCAACAGATTTCTGTGCCGAATTCTTCTAAGAGCTTCGCATTCTGACATGAAACTACTTGAAGCTCCTCTTTGTTGCAAGTTTAGCATTTTCACTGCAACCTGTATCCCTGATTCTTCAAGAATTCCTTTATAAACAGAGCCATAGCCACCAGCCCCGATTATGTTAGCCATGGAGAATCCATCAGTGGCTTTGTAGAGTTCTGCATAGGAAATCCTCAGAAATTGGTGCTCGAGTAATGGCACTGAAATGTTCTTTTTTCTGGACATTGTTTTAAAACGCCAGAAAATTAAGAAGAAACCCAACACAGCCAACAAAATTACAGCCGTCACCGGGATTATCACCTTCAGTGCAAAGGAGATGTTGTTCTTCTTGGACTTCTGAGAGAGGCAAGGTGGAAGCTTTAATTGACTAATGCCTCCGCAAAGTTTATTGTTTCCCAATAATGAAACAACACCTTCATTTAGAAATACTCCACGTTTTGGGACCTCCCCTTGAAGCTGATTAAAAGAAAGATTCAAATACTTCAACCCTTTCAGATCAGCTAGAGATTCTGGAATCAACCCTGATAAATTGTTGCCTGAAATATCCAACTGTACTAAACCTTGTACAGAACTTAACACCGTAGGTATCTTTCCTTCAAATGCATTACCTTGAAGGGACAGTTCTTGTAATACTGAACACGCGCCAATAGAGGACGGAATGACACCAGATAATCCGTTGTCAGATAAATCCAACTTTACTAAATTTTTCAGCAAACCAACTTCTGAAGGAACAGGCCCTGAAAGTTGATTACCAGATAAATCTAGTGAAATTGTAAGAGAGGAAAGGCCGATGACTTCTTTGGGTATGGAACCACTAAGGCTATTATGAGAAAGATCCAACTCGATCAAATTATGACAAGAACCAAGAATTGGCGGTATGCTTCCATTTAGATTGTTGAATCCCATGAAGAGATTACTCAGCATTGTGGAATTTCCAAATGAAGATGGCATAGTGCCTGTGAGTCTGTTCTTGTTCAAAGATACAGACTGCAACTGTTGGAATTTGTCAAAATTAATAAGAATGGGCCCAGTGAGATGATTGTAATGCAACCATAAAAACTGCAAATTAACAAGGTTTTCAAGACCCATGGGAATTGCACCTTCCAACTGATTTTTGGACAGATCTAAAATCTGCAACAGTTTAGAGAGATTGCCTATGGACATAGGTATAGAACCCCTGAGAAAATTAGAAGCTGCGCTCATTTGATTTAAATCGGAGCAGTTAGTTAGAGAATCAATGAAACTCAAGTCATCTTCTAGTTGATTATCGGAAAAATCTACACCTTGAAGATGTGGTAGCTTTCCCAAATCTCTCGGAATCAACCCAGTGAATTGGTTGGAAAAGAAAAAAATTTGTTCAAGCTTGGAAGCATTCGACAATGACATTGGGATATGACCAGATAAGTAGTTACTCCAAAGCATAAGGTCGGTCATCTCAGGAAGAGTGAGGCCTATATCAGATGGGATACGGCCTTCGAGACTGTTATCCATTACCGAGAAATATTGAATGCTAGAGATGTTGAAGAGGCCAACAGGAATTTCACCAATTAAAGAATTCTCTTCAACTGAAAAATAGTACAGGTTATTGAGCCAAGAGATTTCTTCAGGAATATGTCCCTGCAAGCCATTTGCTGAAAGGTCGAACACTTCAAGAGAAGAGATGTTCCCAATGGAAGATGGAATCTTTCCCGTGAGGTTATTTCTGTACAAGCCTAGACCTCTAAGCTTAAGCAAGGAGCCAAGCTCGAAAGGTATGTTCCCCGTGATCTTGTTATTAATGAGATTAAGGTATCTAAGGTTTGAAGATAAGTTGGTGGGTATATTGCCTTGGAATGAATTGTTGCTCACTACAATACGTTGTAAGCGTCGCAAACGACCAATCTCTGATGGGATTGGGCCATGGAAGCTGTTGTTCATCAAATTAATGTATTTAAGAAAAGAGAGATTTCCTATGTGAGGAGAGAGTGAGCCTACCAGGCCTTCGGAGTCTAGTTTCAAGGCTACGACCCGGTCAGGATGCCGCCGACCACATGAAACACCATGCCAATCACAGAAATGTAAAGAATCATTCCAAGAATTCAAGACGCCAAACGGATCTCCTTGAATTGATAGTTTGAAAGATATCAAAGCAAGTCGATCAGTTTCATTTTGCAAGCAAGTGACCAGGTTGAAAGAGAACAAAAAGAAACAGCAGCGAAAGGCAGGAATGTAAGGTGACCAACATTTAATTGCCATAATTCCTTTCACTGTGCATTTGGTTAGTTAGTTATGGCTAAGCTGCTCTATATACATAAATTGTCAAATCCAGTGTCGAAGTTTTCCAAAACTAGACGTTGTGCATAAATGATTGAATAAGACATGAAGCATCATCCGAGAAGCTTGAAAGCAAAGCTTTCATACCAAACCAAATTAGAAAAAGTATAAACCATTTATCTTTCAAAATTTCTCCAAACTTCTTTTACTTTGACTTCCTTTCCAACTTGTTTTAATTTGGAAGTTCTAAAAACCATAACTTTCTTTTGCTTTCAAGATTTTCCCAAACTAGACGTTGTGCATAAATGCGATGAGACATGAAGCATCAACCAAGAAGCTTCAAAGGTTTGCGAGACTTTTATGTCAAATCAAATTATAAAAGTCTACACCTACCATGCACCTAAATTTGGCTCATTTTTTAAATTTTGACATAAATATCCTGATTTAATAATTTTTTGGTAAATATAATCTACCATCGACTTTTGTTAAAATTGAGTTTAGAGACAGTAACCTAGCATTATATAATATAGGTGGCATTATTGATGTGGTTCTATTACCACATCAACTCCCTATTTGTATAAAAAGATCGAATATATTTACTTTATAGCAAATTCATACTATTAAATTTGTAAAATTTAGTAGTTAAATATAATATTTAAATTATTTATTATTTAAATATACTTTTTTGAAATATGTCATTTATTTAATACTAAAATATATCAGTTTAACTAGTAAACAAAAATAAAATATATTCACATGATTAATAATAAAAAATATTACTAAAATTTAATACATATCAATGCATATATTAATATTTATAAGATGTTGAAAAACATTAGGCATGTATTTGAAATTTAATTATAATATAATACTAATAAATTTTTAACACATGTATTAATATGTATTTAATTTTAATAATATTTTTATTATTATATTATTTATAAAATTCTAAGCGCATGAATTTACTTAATACATGTATTATACTTTTAAGCCTCTTATAAACATTAATATAAGTTTGGACATGCATTTACACTTAACAATATTTTTGGTTATTAATCATGTGAATATATTTTATTTTGAAATAATTTATTAATTAGATTGACATATTTTAATATTAAATGAATAATATATATTTAAAATTTTTTATATTTGAACAATTAATAACTTAAATATTATAATTCAATACTGAATTTCATATTTTAGAAGAAAATAAAATATTGATACCAAAATTAAAATTTAAGATAAATTTACTATAAATTGGAAATATATATGTAGGCGGCGGGGTTCAGCGCGCGCCCAAGTATTTGGCGACCACGGCACTGTGCGGGCTCAGGGCCCACTAGGAGTACAACGTTTGGCCTTTTTAAAGGGCTTTCGGTTGGAGAATGGAGTCGCCACCCGGGACACACTTTACAGCAACTGGATTCCACGGAGGAAGCCCAGCAGCCGTCCTCAGAGATTGGGTCCGGAAACTGGGTATGGGCTTTTAGCGGCCCACCCGATCTTGCGATCAGCCTCCGTTTGTGTTTTATGTTTTATTATTTTTAATTATTTAATTATTTCTTGAATTACATACAAATGGCTATTTTAATTCAAACAATTGTCAGATTTTACAATTTAGTCCAAATTCAATTAATTAATCCAATTTACATGCATTTTTAGTTTATGATCCATACATCTATTCACAACAGACA
>CATIWO010091151.1:0-13743 GCA_949673435.1 Macaranga tanarius | reverse complement strand
TTCTTTAAATAAAGTTTTAAATATATTTTAATTGCTCACTGGGTAATTTCCTTTTGAAATTACTCACACTCCTTTGTTTTAAAAATATTTCAGGTTAGGTGCTTGATATCTGCTGGGATAGCAGCAAAGTAAAAGACAGTGCCGTGGTCATTGGCGCGACAAGATAAAGATATATAAATTGATATGTAATGGAAGAACGAATTTGAGTTATAATTAAGTATTCTTATTTAACATGGTTTGATCAAATTTGCTAAATGATACTTTATTGTCATTTAAATTCCTTATTAAGTGTATTAATGGATAAGATTGTGGTGAGAGTGTGACAATAAGTGTCAAATTTATTTTATAGGGATCTAAAATTAATTTTTGGAAATGAAATTATATCCTTCAAATAAAATTGGATAGACTTGATATAATTTATAAAGTTAAAGGAATAAATTGAAATAACTTTCAATGTAGGATTCAATTGACAATTGGGCCAAGTTAAGATAGAATTGATCATTTTTAAAAAATAAAAAATAAAAAATAAAAATTGACTCTAATGTTTACTTCAACTCCCGCTTTAGCACTTCATATTTTTCGAGGTCTGACTATAACTGTGACACTCACAAATACAACCAAATACGTGACCTCAATCAAGACCATTCACGTGGCATAAGAAAATTTTTCACAAATGGCATGTACATATATATACATAACCCTTGTGTACAACACTATCTATTATTCAACACATGCATTACACATGACTAACTTGTAGATATGACACTATTACAAAATGCCAAAATAATATTAGGGATGAAAGTCGGTTGCACCAAACTCGCCTCGGCCCACCTTAAGACTCAAACGCAAGCTTCTAGCTTTCTAGTCGAGTCCTGAAAAATATAGATACAAATGAGTGAGCTTGCGACTCAGTAAGTAATCACTAATACAATGATATATAAATTACTTCTCAAGAACTAATTAATAAGAATTAATTAAACAAGTAAAAGTGGATTACATAGGCTTGTCTCTTCCCGTGTAGTCTACTAGTCAAAAGTCTTCATCGAGACACGGCCTAGAACATGACCGTATTTATGTTCCAGCACCCACTGGTAAGCGCCAGTGTCTGCTCGCAGATATTTCCTCTAGCCTGCTTATAGACATCCCCTCTGGCGAGCGCCAGTGTCTACTCGTAGCTGAAAATGCCAAGTTAAATACGTCCGTGTCTGAACCAAAATATGTCGTGTCTTGTCACATGGCTTGAGACACGCCCCTGTCTCAACCTGTGTCTTTATCCTAATAGCACATTTCACAATATTCCAAGTAACACAACCCTTTCTACAATTGTATATCATTAATAGAAAGTTAATACATATAAATCATACATATACTTGTGTTTGTACCAACACACATCTATAATTACCACATTCATACATAACAACACACCATTTGGTATTCGAATAATCACATGTAATAATATATTTAGTATTCATAACCAATTTACATAATTGCAAGCATATACACATTCACATCTCAATCTCATTGTTCAATATCCGGCCGGATTCATTCTCACATAATTGCCTCACACTTAGCCTTATTGGCTTATCATACTCACAAATTATAATTTCATATATATAGCCATTTAGTGAGACTATCCACTGGCTCAATCTCACTCACAATCATGGGTACCTATCTGCCCAGCTCAGCTTTCCCATTATACACAATCAGTAAAGATTATCCGCCCGGCTCAGTCTTCACTTATTACACGTTCTCATACATCATCGTTTCCTCACATGTTTCACCTTCTTGTGAAACACAATACAACATAACACAATAATTCATCATAATAATATTCCACCAATAGTTAATCCACGGTCACTAATCCATTCTCACATTCATAACACTCTTCACATATAATTATAATATCCACTATAATCCACATATACTGCACACATATCATAATTTTGCCAACCAATCCTCACATTTCTAATACATAAAATGGTGGAAACTCATTCCACATCATATTCACTAATTCATAATTTCATTCATTTTCATTAGATGAAATACACAATTATACACATAAGACTTTAACATATGTATATAATATATATTAGTAATTACTTACCTCCAAGTACTTCCAACTTCAAGAAAGGTCTTTCTTCTAATTATGAGTGCCCTCTTTCCCTTTATCAACTCCTACATATAATGATTCATCAATCTCACATAAAAAATATTATACTTGCACCCAATCTTAACTAGGTACAATTTAATGCTCAAAGCTTGATATATCTAAATGATGCACATACAAGTCCAATGACTATGATATTTCTACTGAAGCTACTATTATGAGTCTACTATTAATTCCAATTAGAATTACTCAATTTAGACATGTATAAATTTTGGAATCAAATTAGGTAAAACAGGGCCACTAGTGAGAGCAATAAAATGTTGAGCCCTATTAGACCCAATTAATCACAGATTTATATCTAACTCAAAACATAAAATTATAGAAGACTCTCCAAAGTTTGCAGAGCATCTAACCTTGCTCAATTTGGAGCTCTACAACCCAAGTTATAGAAAAAAACCTAGGACTAAAAAAAGGGAAAATATAGCACGAATTTGCAACCATTAAAACTCAACTTCAATCAATAAAAATGCATGTAAAACTTACCAATTGATGCTCCAATTGCTTAAAGACCTCCTAGAGCTTCCCAAAACTATTGTTTGATAATTTATGCAAGATCAAAATCTTTCAAAAATCTATTAAGAATCACTCTCCTCTCTTTCCTCTCCAATTCTCTACACTCTACAGCCATACATACATACATATACACACACACATATCCACCAATTATAAACTTCCATTTATGCACTAAGGTGTCCCCTTAATTAATGCACACTTATAATAAATAAATAAAAACCTAGAAAATTATTAGCATTTATCACGACAACAACCTATTAACTCCTTAATGAAATGGGATTATTATGTAATAACTAATAACTTTCTATTATGACCCACAAATCCCAATTTTCTTACAATTAGGTCCCTCTCTACAATACATATACATACTCATATTTAAATTGAGTCCACCATTATACTATGTATAAAATGCAATACATAAGATAGGAATACGTATTCTAGAAGGTAGGTGTTACATTTCTCTCCTCCTTAAAGAAAATTTTATCCCCAAAATTTACTACTTACCACTTTCTGGAAAAAAATGTGGATATTTCTGCTTCATTAGCTCTTCTACCTCCCATATTACTTCTTTAGGTGAATGGTGGCTCCATTTCACTTTTACTATTGGAATTTATTTATTCCTCAACTGCTTCACCTTTCAATCTAGAATTTCCATCGGTTCTTCCACATACGTTAATCCCTCAGAAATCTCTATTTCAGGCTCTTGTATCATATAACTAGGATCCGATCTATACCGTCTCAATATAGACACATGGAATACATTATGAATGAAAGATAGTTCTCTTGGCAACACTAATTTATTTGCCAATAGTCCCACCTTCTCCATAATTGCATACGGTCCCATATATCTCAGACTCAGTTTTCCTTTCTTGCCAAATCTCAAAATTCCCTTGCATGGTGACACTTTCAAGAAGACTTTCTCACAAACTCTATAATCCATCTCTGGACGGTATCGATCTGCATAAATTTTTTGATGATCATGTGTTGCTTTTAGACATTTATTGACCACTTGAATTTTATATACTATTTCTTGCACCAAATCTGGCCCTTCAAGTTATTTCAAGCCTTCAAAATCCCAATATATCGAGCTTCTATATTTTCTTCCATACAAGGTTTCATAAGGTGCCATTCCGATGCTAGAGTGATAACCATTATTATAGGCAAATTTCAATAATGGCAAGTGATTATCCTAATTGCCTTTAAACTCCAAGGTACAAGCTCTCATCATATCTTATAATGTTTAAATTGTTCTTTCTAATTGACCATCCGTTTGCGGATGAAAAGTGGTACTAAAGTGCAATTTTATCTCCAAAGCCTTTTGTAAACTTTCCTAGAAATGTGAAGTGAATCTCGAATCTCTATCGGACACAAAGGACAAAATAACTCCATGTAGCCTCATAATTTCTGTAATATACAATTAAGCTAATTTGTCTAAAGAATCACTTATTTGAACTGGCAAGAAATGAGCTGACTTAGTTAACTGATCAACTATTACCCATACCGCATCATGCTTTCAGAAAGTATGGGGCAATCCAATCACAAAATCCATAGTGATCTTTTCCCATTGCCATTATGATATTGCCAATGGACAAAGCTTTCCAGCAGGAGCTTGATGTTCCGCTTTTACCTATTGACATGTCAAACATCTTACTACAAACTCTGCTATATTTCTTTTCATTATTGGCCACTAATAAAATGACTTTAAGTCTCGATACATTTGAGTACTACCAGGGTGTATAGCATAAGGAGTAGTATGTGCTTCATTCATGATTTGTTTCCTTAATTTACCGATGTTTGGAATATACAAATGATTGCCAATCATTAACATACCATCCTCCTTTATGGTAAACTGAGTATTAATTCTTGCTTTTACCTTCTCTTTCATCTTCTTCAAGTATACATCTTCCATTTGGATACCTCGAATTTGATCCTCCAATGATGGTTTAATTTGTAATGCAGCCAATAAGTGGTCTTCTTCAACATCAAATGAAACATTCATTGCCCATAAAGCCACTAAATTATCCATATTATGACAAATTAATCTAGTAGAGCACTCTCTAGTTTTTCATCTCAAAGCATTCGCTACTACATTTACCTTTCTCGAATGATACTTGATGGTGCAATCATAATCCTTTAACAATTCTATCCATCTTCGTTGTCTCAAGTTTAATTCCTTATGAGTAGGAATATACTTTAAACTTTTATAATCGGTAAAGATAGAAAATATTTCTCTATATAAATAATGCTCTAAGTCTTTAAGGCATGAACAATAGCGGCTAACTCCAAATCATATGTCGGCTAGTTCATTTCATGAGGTCACAATTATCTAGATGCATAGGCTATCACCCTTCCATTTTGCATAAGTACACAACCTAATCCTTGTCTCAAAGCATCAGTGTACACCACAAAACCTCCATTTCTAGTTAGTAATGCTAATACATGAGCAGTAGTGAGGGTTTCCTTCAATCTCTCAAAACTCTTTTGACATATTTCATCTCATTAATAAAAAGTATTTTTCTTTAACAAGGTTATTAATAGTTTAACAATAACAAAAAATCCTTTACAAATATTCTGTAGTAACCGGCTAAACCCAAGAAACTTTGAATCTCAGTTACATTTTTAGGTGTTTTCCACTCTAAGATAGCTTTAATCTTTGATGGGTTTGGTTGCACTCCTTCTTTAGATACTATGTGGCCAAGGAATGTAATTTCCCCCATCCAGAATTCACATTTACTAAATTTGGCATACAACTGATTCTCTCGAAGTACTTGCAAAACTATTCAGAGATGTTTCTCATGCTCTTCCCGACTTGATGAATAAATGAGTATATCATAGATGAAATAATAATAAAATTGATTCAGATACGACTGGAAAGTCTTGTTCATTAAAGGCATAAATATTGTTGGTGCATTGGTTAACCCGAATGGCATAACTAAAAATTCAAAATGCCAACATCGGGTTCTAAATATTATTTTTGGAATAAAATGTTTAGATACCCGAAGTTGCCAATAGCTGGATCTGAAATCAACATTTGAAATTACTGAAGCATCGTTCAACTGGTCAAGCAAGTCGCCAATCTTAGGCAATGGATACTTGTTCTTCACCGTAATTTTATTCAGTTGCCTATAACCGATGCATAGCCTCAAACTACCATCTTTCTTTTTCACAAATAATACTGGTGCTCCCCAGGGTGATATACTTGGCCTGATAAATCCCTTTTCCAATAATTCCTCCTACTGCTTCTTCAATTCTTTCAATTTTAAAGGTGTCATTCTGTATGGAGCAATTGCTATCGGTGCAGCCCTTGGTATGGTTTTAATTTCAAAATATACTTCTTGATGTGGTGGTAATCCTGGCAATTCATCTAAAAACACATCCAAAAATTCTCTAACAACATGTACATCCATCACTCTCGAACTAATCTCTAACATATCAATAATGTTGGCTAAATATGCTTCACACCCATCTCTAATTAATTAAAAAGCTATTGTGGCTGAAATTAGACAAGCAGGAATAGTTTTTCTCTCCCCTACTAACACTATTTTTCTTTGTTCTAGAATCTCTATAACTACCTTTGTATAGTAATTTATAATGGCATGATATGTTGACAACCAATCCATCCCCAAAATCATATTAAACTCTTCTAATTTGATAACTACCAAGTTCTCATGCAAAATCATATTATCAACTACTATAGGGCATGATCTAACCACCTTATTCACAATTACAACACCTTCAGCCGGCATAGATATATATATATCATGCTCTAATGATTCAATAATGTTATGAACTTTCAATGCAAATTCGTATGATATAAATGAGCATGTGAATCCAGGATCTATTAACACAAATGCATCGTGACCAAGGATAGTATAGGTACCCGTAACCAAATTTAGTGCAACAGGAGCTTCTTGTCTGGTTATAGCATACACTCTGGTCTGACTTGGAGTTTGACCAATGGACTCGGTCAGTGTTGAGGTACTCACTCCACTTTTTCTTACACGACCTTTGCCTCTACTAGCCTATGGAATGTTTTCTCCAGCACTACTTTATATTATCATTTGAGATCCACCAGTACCTATCCTCAATGGGCATTCCCTTAAAAAGTGACCCGGTTGGCTACAATGGTAGCACACATTAGGTTTAGAACCCCAACATTCTCCGAAATAAAATCTACCATATTTATTGCACATTGGAGTTAACATGTCGCTTGTAAGTCTACCTTTAGCAACATTCTTTCGACTATCTGCCCTTCCACTTCCTTTAAAAAATATGCTCCCTGTTAATTGACTAGGTCGAATGGACCCATGCATTCTAAAACTACCTCGTTGAAAACCAGCACCCCTAAAAAATGATCCACCACTGGTTCTAGTTGAAGTGGTAAATGCACCAGTAATCCTTTTTCTTTTAGCCTCTAATACATTTATTTCCAATATTGTTTCCTTAGCTCTGAGTGCTGTCTCCAGTAAATCCCTGAAGGTCGGTGGTTTTATTGTTATCTATTCTCAGATTTCAAGAGTTAAGCTCCTTTCAAACTTATCCCATTTTAATTCGTCCGTTGCTACTTCTTCAGGTGCATATTTCGATAATCTCACAAACTATACCTTATAATCTGTAACATATAATTCATCATGTTTCAAGTTGAGGAATTCAAGCTTCTTTTTGGCTTTGTACATGGCTAACACATATTTATCTATGAATTCTCTTAAGAAGTCTGCCCAAGTTAATTTTTTGGGTACATTTCCACTTCCAGGAATAGTTTTCCACCAATCAAGTGTATCTTGTTCAAACAAGGAGGTCACGTAGCTCACTTTCTTTTCTGTTGTACACTTAAATCGATTCAATACTCTCTCCATATTTCTCAACCATTCTTTTATAACCATCGGATCAGTGGTTCCATGGAAAACCTTTGCACCCTATTTTTTTATCTTCTCATAATGATCATCTAGAGCACTCTCTGTTGGTTTTTTAGGCACCTTCTTCATAATTTAAATAAATTCCTACATAAATAAGGGATAGGCAGCTTATGTAGGAGGAGGTTGAGGTTGTGATTGATCATGTTCAGGTTCACCTATTGAATGCATTGGTGTTTGTCCATGCGCATACTACAACGAACTCTTCTGGGCCGATACGTTGAGCTTGGTGTCCATCCATCCTGACATATGTAATATACATCAACTATATATCACTTATGACTTATGTATAGTATGCCATGAATGCATCATGTTCTCATGTCCTAAAGGAATATAATCCCTGCTTTGATACCACTAAATGTGACACTCACAAATGCAACCAAACACGTGACCTTAATCAAGACCATTCATGTGGCATAAGAAAATTTTTCACAAATAGCATGTACATATATATACATAACCTTTGTGTACAACACTGTCTATTATTAAAATATGCATTACATATGACTAACTTGTACATATGATACTATTACAAAATGCCAAAATGATATTAGGGATGAAAGTCGGTGGCACCAAACTCGCCTCAGCCCACCTTAAGACTCAAACGCAAGCTTCTAGCTTTCTAGTCGAGTCCTAAAAAATATAGATGCAAAGGAGTGAGTTTTCGACTCAGTAAGTAATCACTAATATAATGATATATAAATTACTTCTTAAGAACTAATTAATAAGAATTAGTTAAACAAGTAAAAGTGGACTACACATGCGTGTCTTTCCCCATGTAGTCTACTGGTCAAAAGCCTACATCAAGACACGGCCTGGAACACGGCCATATTTCTGTTCCAGCACCCAATTGTGAGCGCCAGTGTCTGCTAATAGACATCTCCTCTGGCGAGTGCCAGACATTGGCAAGCGTCAATGTTTGCTCGTAGTTGAAAATACCAAGTTAAACACGCCCGTATCTAAACCAAAACACGATGTGTCTTGTCACACTAGTTGTGTCTCAACCCATGTCTTTATCGTGATAGCACATTTCACAATATTTCAAGTAACACACAACCCTTTCTACAATTGTATATCATTAATAGAAAGTTAATATATATAAATCATACAAATACATGTATTTGTACCAACACACATCTATAACTACCACATTCATATATAACAACACACCATTTGGTATCCGCATAATCATATTTAATAATATATTTAGTATTCATAACCAATTCATACAATTGTAAGAATTCACACATTCACATTTCAATCTCATCGTTCAATATCCGGCCGGATCCATCCTCATATAATTGCCTCATACTTAGCCTCATTGGCTTATCATACTCACAAATTATAATTTCATATATATAACCATTTAGTAAGACTATCCACCAGCTCACTCACACTCTCACTCACAATCATGGGTAGCTATCTGCCCGGCTCAGCTTTACTATTATACATAATCAGTAAAGACTATTTGTCTGGCTCAGTCTTCACTTATCACACGTTCTCATACATCATCGTTTCATCACATGTTTCACCTTTTTATGAAACACAACACAATATAATACAATAAGTCATCATAATAATATTCCACTAATATTCCATCCACGATCACTAATCCATTCTCACATTCATAATACTCTTCATACACAACTATAATATCCACCATAATCCACACATAAAGCATATATATCATAATTTGCCAACCAATCCTCATATTTCCAATACACAAAAAGGTGGAAACTCATTCCATATTATATTCACTAATACATAAATTCATTCATTTTCATTATATAAAATACACAATTATACACATATGAGTTTAACATGTGTATATAACATACATTAGCAATTACTTACCTCCAAGTGCTTCCAACTTCAAGAAAAGTCTTTCTTCTAATTATGAGTGCCCTCTTTCCCTTCATCAACTCTTACATATAATCATCATCAATCTCACATAACAAACATTATACTTGCACCCAATCTCAACTAGATACAATTAATGCTCAAAGCTTGATATATCTAAATAATGCACATATAAGTTAAATGACTGTGATATTTCTACTTAAGTTATTATTATGAGTCTACTATCAATTCCAATTGAAATTATTCAATTCAAACATGTATAGAATTATCTATAAATTTTTAAATTAAATCGGGTAAAACAGGGCCACCAGCAAGAGTAATAAAAGTTCGAGCCTTGTTAGACCCAATTAGCCATAGCTTTATATCAAATTTAAAATATAAACATTGTAGAGAACTCGCCAAAGTTTCTAGATCATTCAACCTTGATTAATTTAGAGCTATACAACCCAAGTTATAATAAAAAACCTAGGACTGAAAAATAGAGAAAACAGAGCACGAATTTACAACTATTAAAACTCAACTTCCATCAACAAAAATGCATATAAAATTTACCAATTGATGCTCCAATTGCTTAAAGACCTCCTAGAATTCCCAAAACTATTATTTGATAATTTATATAAGATCAAAATCTCCTAAAAATCTATCAAGAATCACTCTCCTCTCTTTCCTCTCTAAGTCCCTGCACTCTACACCCATACATACACACATATACACACGCACACATCCACCAATTACAAACTTCCATTTGTGCACTAAGGTGTCCTCTTAATTGATGCGCAATTATAACCAATGAATAAAAATTTAGATAATTATAAGCATTTATCACCACAACAACCTATTAACTCCTTAATGAAATAGAATTATTACATAATAACCCATAACTTTCTATTGTGACCCACAAAACCCAATTTCCTTACAATTAGATCCCTCTCTATGATAGATATATATACCCATACTTAAATTGAGTCCACCATTATACTATGTATAAAATGCAATACATAAGATAGGAATACGTATTCTAAAAGGCGGGTGTTACAATAATTTTAGAGTTCCTAAATCTAGTGTATTTAAATACAACATCTGACAGTGTTAAACTTGCATGTTAGAACTAGAGGAATGTTTAAAAGTGATCTTCATATTTACCCTAATTCTTATTTTAGGATTTTATATTTTCTATTTTGAAAATAATTTAAATTTAATATTGTGATAATTTATTTTCATTTTGAATGTTAATAATAAATTAGTTGAGTTTCAAAATCTAATTATGATATAAAATTTAATTAATTTTTTTTAATTTCAATTCTACATATAAATTTAAATATAATTTAAACTAATGTAGGCAGTGGGGTTCAGCGCGTGCCCAAGTGTTAGGCAACTACAGTACTGTGCAAGCTCAGGGCCCACTAGGAGTACAACTTTGGGCCTTTTTACAAGCTTTGGTTGGAGAATGGAGTCGCCACCCGAGTAAAATTCGGAAATACTTTTACAGCAACTGGATCCCACGGAGGGAGCCCAATAGCCGTTCTCAGAGGTTGGGTCATTTATTAGGTATGGGCTTTTGAATGGCCCACCCGACCTTGCGATCGGCCTCCGTTTGTATTTTAAATTTTATTATTTTCAATTATTTTACTATTTCTTATATTACATTCAAATGGCTATTTTAGTCCAAACAAATTTTAAATTTTACAATTTAGTCCAAATTTATTTATTAAATTCGATTTTATACAATTTGGTCCTTAATCCATACATCCATACACCACAAACACAATTCACAATAAAAATAATAAAAATTAAAAAAATATATTCAAAAAAGAGAAAGGAGGAGAAATAATTACAACCCTTTTCGTGTAATAAATATAAAAAATAAATAAATTCTAAATTCTAAATTAAATATCCAAAATAATGGAAATAATCCATTATTAAACTATTCTACCATCACAAAGGAAAAACAACATTAGGTCGCCAGAGAGAAGAAATCCTATAAAAAATCAAGAAATTAGCATATAAATAAAATAAAATGAAGATCTACTCAACTGGATATAAAGGCATACACCCCTGTGGAGATGGGGCGGCGCCTCATCAGGGAAGACGTCGCCACCGCCCCTCTTATAACTTTCAGAAATTTAAATAACTGCACAAACCTTTAGAGGCGTGTGCCTCTAGAAGATATAGGTGTGCACCTCTTCAAGCTAGTGGTGCCGCCTTCTAGTTTTCTACAGAAATTTATTTCTGCAGAATTTAGACTACATATTCATCAAATTCCTAAAAGACAATATAATCGAGTCACGAATTAACACAAATTTATATAACAAATCAATAACAATGAATATACCGTAATTTAAAAGATACAAAATATGATAATTATAGAAAATTAAAGATTAAAACAAAAGGAAGAAAAATTTATTGAAATTGGATTTGAAAGTAGTTTAGCCTTCAGATTGATTATAGACCACCTTTTAGCTTTCGAAATACTTGAATTCAGGTCCTTTTTTGTCAGGTTTCGATTCTGATTTTTCTTTTGGTTTTTGTTTCAATTTTTTTTTTGCTAAAAAAATTCTTTCTTCAACCAAAGCCCCCTTCTTCAGAAGTTCCCCACCCTTATTTATAGAGGAATAAACCTCTTTCAATGCTCATTAATACCTCACGTTCGTATTTAATCGTCTATAATAGAACATGGAGCGATCCATATTCTATAATTAATTTTTTTATAACATACGTCATAGAGGCTCCGCCTTTGTGAAGCCAGAGGCGTACGCCTCTCTCCTGAAGAGGCGTACGCCTCTCTCCTGAAGAGGCGATGCCTCTTCAGAAGAAAATGGGCTTTTGGGCGAGTTTGGACCATGTGGGCCAGCTTCTTTGGCTTAGTTTATTGGGTTATGTGTTTGGGCTTGTGATTTGCATTTATTTAGTAAAAATTAGGTCTATTTTAAGTATTATTAGTTTAGTTTTTAGCCCATTTTTAGTTAAATAATTGCTTATTTTTAATAATAATTAATAAAGTTGAATAATAGGAAATACTAGGAAATATAGGTTAATTAGATGAATATTTAGGCATAATTATTATAAATTAGGATTTTATATTTTAAGGTTTATATTTTATATTTTCTTATTGGTTTTTATTTTATTTTGTAGGTATTAGGGGACACGGCCATACAAATTGCCTTACACAGGAGTGTATCATAAAAGACAAAGTCAAAAGTGGTTAAAGCTAGAAGAGCACGCCCATGTATTCAATGCATGGCCATGCAAGTCAAAAGCACGGCCATGCAATGGAACCACACACCCATGCAATGGAACCACACGCCCATGCCATTTGAGGACAAAAAAGAGGAAGGCACGGGCGTGCCTGTGCATTTGCATAGCACGGCCATGCAAATTCTTAGCACACCTGTGCACTAAACCACACGGCCATGCTACTTATTAAGCATAGCCGTGTAAGGTGTTATAAAGGATGTGCACGGCCATGTCGTTGCAATGCATGGTCGTGCACATGAAAAACTAAGAAGGAAGAAAATTTAACCCTAATATCCTGAAGACCTATATATATATTTCGACCAGAAGCAAAAATGAAGAAATTAAGGAGTCGACAGAGGATAAGAATTTGAGGAGCGGACTGAAGAAAATCAAAGAGCGAATTATCAAGGATTAGGGAGTTTTATTATTTTTTAATCTTTGTATCATTATTGATGATTTCTTTAGTTGTTTATTGTTTTCTTATGTTTTTCATCATCATGATAGCTTAGTTTTATTTTGTGCTAAAGTTATCTTAGTAACCTATAGATGTATTGAATTTATATTTCTCTTTAATTATAATCTCAATTCATGATTATGTTCATGGTCTTTATTCTTTTGCTCAATTATTGATTCAATAAATTAGTTAGATATATTGAGATCGAGAGAAGATTTATACCTAAGGTTTTAAGGTGAATTTGAATCATTGCATGCTAAATATTTTGAGACTGAGAGGAGATTAATATTTAGGGATCTAGAATAAAAGCTATTAATATTAATTTGAGTAGAGATACCAATTAATTATTAATATTAAATGATTACCTTAGGAGCTTAAATTTATTAAGAATTTATTAATTAGGGTTTAGAGAGGCGAGAGTCCATAAATTCTGATTTATAATTGAATTAATAAATTAACCATATACTTGCTCGAGAGAGATTTATAAGAATCTTAGTGGTAGCATCTTAAACATAATTCATGAATTAGGTTATATTAATTTGATTTTAATTCAATACAGATATAGGTGAAAAGAGAAACTCTAGTACATTGCATACATATTT
>CATIWO010091097.1:0-14117 GCA_949673435.1 Macaranga tanarius | reverse complement strand
CGGTGATTATGTCTGAGGAAGCCTTCTTGGAAAGCTCCTTCAACTCAAGCATCAAAACTCAAAAGTTGATTTTGCCATTTTCTTTTTCTCTATAATTAACCAAAGATAATAGAACAAGTCAAGTTAATTTAGTCTATATGTTTATATATAATCAAGTTGCAAATATCTATATAATTTCAGAATCAATATTCTGGCTTGACCATGAAAAGCTGTAAAATAGCCTACACTTAAAACACATAACAGGTCTATTATTTATATTAATATGTTAAAAATTATTAATTTAGCATGTTAGTCTCGAGTCAGAATCAGCTAAAAATATTATTCAAAAAAATATGAATTAATATTATTTTGAGCGAAATTAGTATCTTAGAAATTAATCTTCGACCAATATATTAAGAGCTTGTTTTATTTAGCAAGTAATAGAATCATAGTTTAAACATCTAAAAGTAAAATTATAAGTTTTTGAATTATAAAATCTCTAACAATATATCAAAAATCAATTCAATTCAAAAAAAAAATTTTATTATTTATGAAAAACTAAAAATTGCTTCATATTTCTTAACAATTAGAACCTTTATAAAATTCACAGGCATCTAGCATGGAGGAGCTGGCTCCAACCAGATAGTAAGGATCTTCAAACCAAATACAACAATAAGTAATTAATGGACATATAAAATTTTGTTCCTCCCAAGTGGGGAAAAGAAAAAGAATGTTGTCAGATGCAGATCTTCCACTAAGGAGCTAATACCAAATAAAATACTACCCACTAACCTTCATTTTCTTTATTGTTAATTTTTTATTAATGAAAAATGTTAAATAATTTAAATAATTAATAAAAAAAATAGCATGCATTGTAAAAAATATAAAATTAGGAATGATTTATTTTGCAATCCTGTAAAAGTCGTTTCTAAATTTTTTTGATAAAATCATCTTTAAAAATGTACACAAATTTCCTCTATTTCTAATCTATCTTTCTGTCATATTATAGTGATGAAATTTATTGTATAACGAACAAAACCAATAGTCTCTAGAAGATATATTAAAAACAAGGTACTACGTTTTCAAAAAAATCAATGTATTATAAAATGTTGTAAAATAATATTTTTTTTATATTTTCAGAAAATGTCTCTAAAATTTAGTTTTTATGACATTTTATAAAATTTTCTTACAAAATTAAAAATTGTATTATTTAACAAATATTAATTCAATTTTTAATCCATGTTCTCTTTTTTTAGACAAATAAAAATTAATTTAAATTTTTTTTTGGCACAAAATATGCACAAAATATATAAATTAATTTATAATCTAACTCTGAATAAAAATCATTTCATTTTTCTTTTTTGTAGATTTATTTCTATAAGTGAATTGTGTGAATTCATCATATGATGCAAGGTAGAACATCAACCCACTATACATATACATACATAAATTTGTTTTTAGGTGTTACAAGAAAGCACTTCTTTTCTGTCCCCACTAATCCAAACATGAAAAATACTTCATAAAGACCATGCAAAGTACACACTACATTAGATGCAAATACATCTCCCCAGAAAAAGGAACAAATTAATTTTGCTCTTGAACTGTGTATCAATGAACTGTATACAATAATATATAATCAAATGGAAACAAATGGCAGTGGGGCTAAAATACTCCAAGAGAGGTAGGATAAAGGGGAGCAGGCTTAAATAAGAAACAATTTGGTGCATAAGTGGAACTTCTTCTTTTGGGAGGTTCAATTGTTTCAATGGCTGGCTGGTTCAAGTATGCATACTTGCTCTTGGTCCACCTGCATAAGTAGTTAAAACAACTCTTTTTAGGGGGAAAAAATCCACCAATCTTCTCTTCAAGAATTAGATTTCCCTAGTTAATTCAGAGAAAATATCACTCTTAATTGCTTATATAATGATTAAATTTCATTGTTAGTATGTTTTTTTTGGCCAAGTGCATTGGGGTGGGGGATGGCATCGATCCTCAGTGGCAGGGCCGGCTCATGAATAGTTGTGGCCCTAGGCGATTTTTTTGTTTACTTTTCTAATATTTAAAATTATTAATTAATTATTATTTTTTAGATATTAATTTTTTTTAAAAAATAAAATGCTATTAAAATTAATATGATATAATTTTATGTATTTTTCAAACTTAAAAAATAGAAGAATTTTAAAAGTTGAAAAAATAAAATTATCTAATAAATAATTTGTTTGAAAAATATGGAGATACAACATAAAAAAAATAAGAGGAAAGTTTTAAACATATAATATTTTTATTATTTAATATTAATTAAAAATTTTTTATTTAAAATTAGAGAATATAGTCAATGATATGTTAAAAATATTTTCTAATAAAATTATATTTTTATTACTTTATTTAAATTTTTCTTCAATTACCGTTGGATAAAATTTATTTTAAATAGCTAATAGTAATTATTTGTAAAATGAATTTTATTTTGTGAATAAAATAAAATGACTATTTTTTAAAAAAATAAAAGAATTAAAATTTTATTTAAGAGATTTTTTACTAATTTTTTAAAAAAAACTAATTAAAAATTATATATATAGGGCTCCATACGTGGGGCCAATTTTTGTTGGAGGCCTATGCCTTGAGCCGCCCCTGCTGAGTGGGATCCATATCTTGTGGCATGATTGGCCACTAGGCTGAAAATGTAAGACCATTGTTAGTATAGTTATTAATCTAACATTTTGGAATTAACATATGTTTTTATTTTCAAATTGTCACAGTGTATCGGTTATTTATTTAACATGATTTGATTTACTAGTTTGGTTAATTAATTATAATAATAAAATTTTTTATGCTCTATATAATAAAAATTTTCCAACTCTCTCTCTATATTATTAATACGTGGACAATGTTAACAAACTAATTCATATTATACCTTTCCATTTTAAATTAGGCTTCTTTGTGAAAAAAATCTAAACGTTTACAGTTTTTTGTAATTTTATCTCAACTTTTTAATTTTTACAATTATGTCCTAATTTTTAAATTTTTTTGCAATGTTAACACATTAATGAATTTGGTCAAAATTATTTTAGAAAATTCTGAGTGGGCAATGAAGTGTAATGTCACCAACACAAAGAGTGGACCCCAATAAGCTTTATTGTAAAATATTAATGAATTAATTTATTTGACCAAATTTATTAATGTGTTAATATTGTAAAAAAATTAAAAATTGGAACATAATTATAAAAATTAAAAGGTTGGGATTAAATTGCAAAAAGTTGTAAATGTTTGAATTTTTTTTACAAATAAGCCTTTAAATTACTACTCTAAATATAAATGTTTATGCCAAGCACAGCACAGGCAGCCCACTCATGCCAAACACAACACAAATTTTTACCAAATCATAATTAAAAATTGAACTCATAATTTTTAATATTATAAAATTTTTTTATTATTTAACTAATCAATTTTGGATATGTTTATATTTATATATATATATATATATATATATATATATATATAAAAAGGGTATAAATGAAAAATTTTGTAGTGTCGAGGAAGGCATGGAAAATTTTTTCATGGTAGATAAAGCAAAAATAAAAAAAAAATAAAAATTTAATTGGCAGCAAAAAAAAAAAAAATTAATTGGTAGGTAGAGAAGTCAACTAACCAATCCTTTATGCCAATCCGAACTTCCTTGTTCTTCTCATATTTATCTAGTGTGGTGGTGGCCCCATTGATTTTGTCCACTTTAGTGTCCCTGCTGCTGTCATCATCCTTTAAGGAATCTTCAAATTTCTTGTAATCTTCTTCCTACATTTTTTAGCAAGTTAAGATGGCACCATCATATGTTACATCAGCTAATTCAACCTCTTCCTAACTTATAACTTTGAGCTTAAAGTTGATTTTTAGGGGGGGAGTTCCACTCCTGTGATTAGAAATTAAATGCACGATCTTGTAATTTTTATTATTTAACTACTTAACTCTCAACTTGAACTTAAAATTTTGGCAACAATATCAATTGCCAATTTGATTGTATTCCCACAGTTAATTAATTAACTAGCGACTTGGCCCTGGGGCAATGGCCTCCCCTCACATCATAGGCGTAAGGGTCTTACGATTTTTTTTTTTTTGAAATGATGTCGTGTGATTAGCTGCATCATAAGACTATAAAGTTTATTGTCAACACTTAAAGGGAAGGACAGTGATACATATCTCGGTCCGAGATTGTCTCGGACCGGAAAAATTATCAGTTTGGTCATCTCATTTTACAGGAGCAGTATAATTGGAGGGTTAAAATATAATTTTACATGTAAAATTATCTTTTTGCCCCTCAAAAATTTTTTTTCCCTTAGAACAGGGAGGTAAATTTGTAATTTACCCTGCCCGAGACATACTGTAGATGTCTCGGACAGAGACATGTACCATTTCCGTAAAGGGAATGTATATATTTTTACCATATGTGGATAATCATACTTATTTTTCGTTAGCCACCCTACTCCACTTTAATAAAAATAAATATGGTAACATACCTGTGGTAAAAATAAATGTATACACTAGCACTAACATCTAACACTTGTGGTGGTGACACAACAAAGTACACAAAAAGAACAGTTCATTAATTACTTCCTCTCCTTTCACTTGAATCAAATGGTAAAAGAATGAGGCTGGGTAAATGTCTGTTT
The DNA here is from genome assembly GCA_949673435.1 of Macaranga tanarius. Taxonomy (NCBI): domain Eukaryota; kingdom Viridiplantae; phylum Streptophyta; class Magnoliopsida; order Malpighiales; family Euphorbiaceae; genus Macaranga; species Macaranga tanarius. The sequence goes on along the minus strand of CATIWO010091097.1, from coordinate 9,477 downwards.
GTCATGCATGTGTTGTGTGTGTTAATTTGAACAAAAGAAAAATGGGATAATTGTCCCACATCGACAATTTGCATGCCTTGTGTGTTGCATATAAGCCTTTACCCTCACACGCTTTTTTGAAGGCGTGTGTGTGGTGTATGGCTGTGTGGTTTATGGTGTGTGTTGTGTGTGTGTTAATTTGAACAAAAAAAAAAAATGGTAAAAGAATGAAATTTTGTGTATCCAAGCTGAAAATGGACTGGTAGTTGCAGCACTATCAACTTATGCAAGTATCTACTGAATACTGATAGAGAGTTTGATCAAGATTCAGAATTAACCATATGCAGAACGTAAAGGGATCAAGGGGATTTTAAATTTGGAGAGTTGCATAACAGGAAACCCAACAAAAGAATGTAAATACAGTTCATAAGTTCATCAAAAGAGTGCCATGAAAATCTTACTGTGAGATTGCGGGCTCTGATACGTGCAGCTGCTTTGATAGCAGCAAGAAGGTGATCCTCTTCCTCAATCCGTTTTTTCCTCCAAAATCTAGCAATCTCTTGATTCGTCACGCTCTCAGAACTGACCTTCTTAGTCCAGAAAGTTGGAAGTGGTGGTGGAGGTGGTGGGGGAGGAATCAACTGTTTTGATTTCATGTTTTCGTTTTCTGCTTCCATTTTTGTTTGCTTCATCTTCTTGGCTAATTCAATCGACAATTACGTTACTACCAGCAGTATGAGACTAAAAATTGAACATCAATCAAATGCTACAAATTAGAGCTATTTGCATGACCAACCTCCAAAGGCTACCAATCCAACCTAACTTTCAACAAAACTGGTGGATTGGTTTGTTGGTCATGATGCTATCTCTCATTATTTATAGGAAGGTGGGTTATGTCTTAAGTGTAAACAGCTTCAGGCAAATAAAAATTGACTTGGGTCAACTTGAAAGTATTAAACTTACCTCGGGCAAATAAAAATTGACTTGGGGCAAGTTAATAAGTATCGACCGGTAGGTGCAAGTTGAAAATTTCAGTACCTGACATTGTAATGGCAAGTAAGGTACATGTTAAAACTACTACTAGGTAGATGATGTTGCTAGAAGAATAAAGCAACAAAATAAAATAATTAAATAACCACCCATTTCTTGGCTAAGATCATTAGATCAATCTCATAAATAGAATTAGGTACCATCCATGGAAGAGGGCAGAACTCCATATGAAAACAACTTAAATAAGCAAAGCAAGTGCATGTTACAGATACATGAGCCACAGAACAAGGCTCATGATTTAAGTGTTCTCAAAGATTTAAGTGTTCAGCCTTCGACACAAATGATTCCACAGAATTTTCTAAACATAGACCTAGAATAGAAACTTGTGAAAATGTTCAGGCTTTCATGATTTTGAAGTTCTAAAAATTTCTCAGTCTGCTTATTATTAGTATTATTTTATCAAATTTAGCCTCCTTATCATCATTTACTCAATTTTAGACATAAATCCATATTCCTTCCACTAACACCATGGATCATATTTTCAACAACAATATGTCTAAGAAAACTGGATCCGCATGAGCAATTCTTTTTGTCAAGAAAATTGAATTTAAATTGAATTTTTAAATAAAATTTTAAGTTCGAGTCTAATTTACGGAGAAAAGAGATACTGTGACTTTGTGAGAACTGTGCCCTCTTATGAGATCCATTACCCAAACTCCATGATAATCTGAACCTTTATTCCTTTAGTCCAGATAGTGGAGGTATCATATTGAAAAAAAAAAAATCAAGAACTCTAAAGAAGACCGTCAAGATTCTCAAGAAACAACACTCTAATCTGCAAAGCCAGTACAAAATCTCAAATTGTATTAACATATATACACGAATTACAACAAAAAGTAACCAATCCATAAACCCAAAACTCCATTACAATCCAAAAAAAACATCAAACAGACACATAAAACTCAAGTCTCTGATGTGATCCTAAGAGCCTTAATCTTGAACCGATACCTAGGTGCCCTGGCGATCACCTGACTAGGACCCATATGAAACTGACCAGGACTATCAGTTAAAGGAGGTCCATCATCATAAACATAACCCACAAGCCGTCCACAGCTATTGCAGATAATCTTGGTTCTTTTCCTCTGAATTCCCCAATAATTGACCGTCTCAAAAAAGGGTCTGATCTTATCTTCTTTCTCGAACCTAAACTTTGTGGAATCGATCGAGGAAAAGGAAAGCGTGCCCTTGTTCCCTGCCTCAAAGTAGAAGTCTTGTGGGTAGAGACAAGCAGTGTTTAGATTGAGATTCATGCCGCATTCTGTGCAGGTATAGATTGAAGCCATTGTTTGGAATTGAATTGAAATCAATTGTTGTTGTTGGGTATATATGGATTTTTGGATTGGTGATGATTTCTATGTGTAGAAATTTCAAAAACCGCGTTGCTTCGAAGTTTCGGTTGACTGTTAATGTCGCCCGCGACAATTCTTGGAAACTTGCCAACATTTCCAATTGTTACTTTATATGAAATTTCAAATTGATCATAAAACTTAAATTTATAACTTTTTAGTTACTAAAATTTTGTTTTAATTTCACGCGTGATTCTTTTTAAAATTTTTGATCCTTAAATTATGGTAAATAATCATTTTGGTTCTAATTTGAAAATATTTTACAAATAAATCCATATTTTTTTTATTACATTTATAGAAAATAAGAAAATATTTGAAATTTATCTTAACAAGTGATTATTTCGCTCATAATTTAAGCACAAATGTTTAATGGAAAATAGAACATAAAGTTCAACCTCTAATAATCCATCAGGATTGACTTCATTCAACAACGTGCAAAATGAAATGAACCAACTCCTTGAGCAATTCCATACTACATAAATACTTGGTGATTCAATATATAAGAGACACAAGTCTTAGCCATTGAAGTATGCATACTAGTGAATAAAAAGTTAGATGTTATAAAAAAAAAGAAGATAAATTTTAAATATTTCCTTATTTTTTTATAAATGTATAAAACATATGGACTTATTTGTAAAATATCTTCAAATTTGGACTAAAACTATTATTCAACAAAATTTAAGGTTCAAAAATTTTAAGATGAACCACACATGAAACTAAAATAAAACTTTGATAACCAAAAAGTCATAAATTGAAGTTTTCTAACAATTTTGAAAAAAACAACTATAGTTTGGTGACTAACCAAACAATTAACCTTCAATCTGATGATCAACTAACTTTTCTTGAAAAAAGTTCAATTTTGGCCCTAAACTTTACTGTAATAGTCATATTGGATACTAATGTTTTTCTTTTGTGTAATTACACTCTCCAATTCTAAAACTTGAATAATTTTTATTTAGGGCAAAGGTGCATTTCTGCTCCTAATGTTTATACCGAGAAGCACATATGCCCCTTACATTTTTATTAAACCATTTAAGCACGAATTTAAGTTTTTTCAATATTTTAAGCCCCTCTAATAATGAAGCAAAGTGATGTTTTTAACACTTTTTAGATATTGCTTGCGTGGATGATTTTCATGGCCTACAACATGTCCTTTGGACCCTATGCCGCCTCCTTCCCTATTCTTTTACCTTCATTTTAACTCCCATACGACTTCCTTTTTTCCTCTTATGATATACACAAATTATATATGTAGCACCCTTTAGGTACCACATACACGTGTCCAGATTAATGAAATAAAATATGAATGATAAATTTTTTTTTTGAAAAGATACTTTATATATATTAAAGTATTAATTTATACAATGTACATATAATTTATATATGTATACAAATACAACATAATTCTATTACAAAATTCTTGATGCCAAAAAGGATGAAATGCACATGAGGATGGAGATGTAGTCATCAAGCACGCTGTCATCCCACATGAATTTGTGACAAACCAAGCTTTAAGCTTTCTAATCCAAGCAACAGCTCAAGTGGCTAACTATCCTGAAAACCACAATTGTAAAGGAATGAGCTTGCGGCTCAATAAGCAATTGATAATACAACCATACATATAGTTCTTCTCAAGAACTAAATAATAAAAAGACATAAAATACATTGCTACACATCAAAATACAAGAATTAAACATTTAGACTACGTATGGGAGTCCAAATGACAAAGGTGAAAGTGATCACTAAAATTTCAAGCTCAAATAAAGAATCTTAAAAATAGATTCTATCCAATCTAAAATTTAGAACTTGTAGAGGACTCTTTAAGGTTTCTGTAGCTTCAAACCACGCCTCATTTAGAGGTCTATAGCTCAAGTTATGGTCAAAATACTATAATCCTACAAGTGATGCGCATGATTGGTGCACGGCCGTGCCACTTTTTGGCATGGCCATGCCTGATTCTTGCCATTTTTCTTCTGGGACCGCACGGCCGTGCCTGAAAGTCTGCACTTGGCATATGGCTTGCGAACTATGTTGCACTCTTTTGGCCATAACTCCCTCTACAGAACTCGGAATCAAGTGATTCAAAAAACTATGGAAAGCTAACTCAGAGGCTACAACTTTCATGAAGACACATAGGCTAAATTCATTTATATAAATTGACTAAAATATCTTTGAAGTGACTAGTGATGTCAAAATATATGAATATAACTCAATTCAAGCTATAACCATACATTATAAACATACTAGTCTACACCAAACATCTATTAATATCACAACAAACAACATTGTTGGTGTCTCAACCTATTTCCTCAACAATATAATTCATTTGTGGCACAGTAAGCTCTATAATAACTTATTGATACAAACACAATCTATGAGGAGTCTACCAAAAATTGGGCAGAACCTCCCCTAGAATATATTCATCTCCCTACTACAGTAGGGCCAATCCTGCAATAAATAACCACACTATTATTCCGCATTCACAATTCATTAATCTCACAAATAAAACCACATTCAACACTTATATATATACATAATGCTATAATGCATGATTATGCACAAGCTCATTTTTACTTTTCTTTTCCTTCTTTTATTTTTTCATCTATTCGTGGCCATTTCTGAGATTCTCTACCCCTTTCAATCTCAAATCTTACACATATACACATATATATAATTATCACATGAATGGCCACATCTGAGACTTTATACCCCTTTCAATTTTAGATCATGGAGCTTAAACTCTACACACATATATTCCTCATATTGATGCAAAATGCAACCTTTCAACATACTCACAACATAATATATATATTTATCATACCACACTAGGTGGCTTACACATTAAAGATACCAATATCATATATTTATACTCATTCTTGCTATTAAATTTGGCATTCACAAGTCTTGCCATTAAATTTGGCATTCACAAGTCAAGCATTGTCAAGCAATTTTAGTTACAAGAGAATTACTATACATAAGCATTGAGTTAACAATTACTTACCAAAAGCTTGAACTCCTTCTCAAACAAAACCCTTCTATTGAGCAGGGCCTCCTTGTCCTCTTTCAACTCCTATATATCATCACATACTAAAACCAACAATTAACCATAGCAATTCACCCCTAATACACAAGAAGGCAATAAATGCTCCTCACTCAAATGGACCTCAAGACACACACACAAATCTAAAAATCCCCAAATTATTACTGGAGCTAGAGTTGCTTATATATTTCCAATTCCAATTGGAATTAATTAATTTGGATAAGTGTGTAATTAATTATAGATTTTATAATCCAATCAGCTTAAAATAGAGCATTCAGTGAGCACTGAAATGTCTGCCTAATATGACAAGTTTAACAGCAAAATTCGGCCAAATTCAAAATATAAGAAATCTAGAGGACTCTCTAAGGTTTCCATAACATTAAAGCTTGCTCAAATCAAAGTTGTAAAACTCAAGATATGGCAATAACAAAATGACTGAAAAATAGAGTAATTCCTACCCGAATTTCCCAACAATTACAACTCAACCAAATTCAACTATAAAACATGTAAAGCTTACCAAATTGACTTCAATCGATATTAAACTTCCTAATTCCTCCCAATTAATTACTAGAGCAAGATCAAAAGTTTTCCAAGAATCATTCACAACTCACTCTCTTCTTCTTCCTCTCAAAGCTCTACACTTACTCTATACTAACACATATACACATATACATAAAAATAATCAAATATACACAATATATGTTAGCCAATCAAACTCCTCTATTTTAGCCTCCAAAGACTCCTTTCATAATTACTTCTTAAGTAATTATCTACCAAATATAATAATAATAAGATAAGCATAACTAAATATCATCTCAATTAATCCCTAGCTCCTTAATGAGATAGGCAAATACACAATAGCCCCAAACTTTCCAATGTGCCAATTCACTCCAAACTTTTCCTTCAATTTAATCCTTCTCTATGTTTATACCCAATCTTAAATTTAATAAAATCTACTAACCTTTATGCATAAAAAAAAAATACTCACGTCATAATTGCGTATATAAAAAGGCGGGTGTTACATTTCTCCCCCCCCCTTAAAAAAAAATTCACCCTCAAAATTAAACTACTCACCATCTTTCAAAAATAAGTGAGGATATTTCTATTTCATCTGCTCTTCCATTTCCTATGTGAATTCTTTTGGTGAATGGTGACTCCACTTCACCTTCACTATCATAATCTCCTTGTTTCTCAATTGCTTCACCTTCCGATCAAGTATTTCAATTGGTTCTTCTACATAAATCAGCTTCTCAGAAATTTCAATCTCAGACTTTTGTATGATGTGGCTTGAGTCTGATCGGTATCGCCGTAGTATCGACACATGAAACACATCGTGTATAGAAGATAATTCTCTTAGAAGAGCCAATCTATAAGCCAATGGTCTAATCCTTTTAAGGATTTCATATGGTCCAACATATCTTAGACTCAATTTCCTATACTTGCCAAACCATAAAATTCCCTTCCATGGTGAAACTTTCAAGAACACTTTCTCTCCGACATTATATTTCATTTCTCGGTGATGTTTATCTGCATAACTTTTCTGATGATCTTGAGCCGCTTTTAAACATTTATTGACCACTTGAACTTTTTCCACAGTTTCTTATATCAAGTCCGGTCCTTCAATTTATTTTAAACCTTCAACATCCTAACAAATTGGACTTCGACATTTCCTTCTATACAAGGCTTCATATGGTGCCATTCCGATGCTAGAATGAAAATTATTATTGTAAGCAAATTCCAGTAACGGCAAGTGATCATCCCAGTTGCCTTTGAACTCCATAGTACAAGCCCTCATCATGTCTTCCAATGTCTGAATCGTCCTCTCTGATTGTCCATCCGTTTGAGGATGAAAAGCCATACTAAAATGCAATTTAGTACCTAAAGCTCCTTGTAAGCTTCCCCAAAAATGTGATGTGAACTGTGGATCTCTATCGGATACAATCGATATCGGAACTCCATGTAACCTCACAATCTCAGAAACATATATGGATGCTAACTTATCCAAAGAATATGTTGTCTGAATAGGTAAGAAATACTGTTGTCTCAATATCTGTAAAGCTGTTCGAAGATGTTGTTCATGCACTTCCTTACTCAAGGAATAGATGAGAATGTCATCGATGAAGACAATCACAAACTGATCTAAATACTGTTGAAATGTCTTGTTCATCAATGACATGAATGTTGCCGGTGCATTTGTCAAACCAAAAGGCATCACTAAGAACTCGTAATGCCCATATCTAGTCCTGAATGTTGTCTTTTGAATAAAAGAATCGGCCACCCATAGTTGCCAATAGCCCGATCTCAAATCCATCTTTGAAAACACTGTAGCATCTTTCAACTGATCAAACAAATCATTAATCCTCGGTAATGGATACTTATTCTTCATCGTGATTCTATTCAATTATCGGGTAATCTATGTACAAATGCATGCTTCCATCCTTTTTCTTCACAAATAATACCGGAGCTCCCCAAGGTGATATGCTTGGTCTAATGAACCCTTTCTCTAACAACTCTTCTAGTTGCTTTTTCAACTCCTTTAACTCCGTTGGTGCCATTCTATATGGAGCAATTGATATCGGTGCCGCTCCCGGAACAGTCTCTATCTCAAAATCAACTTCTCTGTATGGAGGTAATCCCGGTAATTCATTTAGAAACACATCAAAAAAATCTCTCACCACTGGTACCTCTTCTACTCCCGGACTAACTTTGGTTGTATCTATAACACTAGCCAGGTAAGCTTCACATCCCTCTCTAATCAAATGAAATGCCACTACTGCAGAAATTAAACAAATAGGAATAACTTTTCTCTCTCCCACTAAGACCATCTTTTTCTGTCTACCAATATCTATCATTACCTCCTTAGTATAACAATCCACCATGGAATGGTTTTTAGCTAACCAATCCATTCCCAAAATAACATCAAATTCATCTAGTTTGATAATCATCAAGTTTGCATACAAAGTCTCATCACCCACCACTATGGGACAAGCTCTCATAACTAAATTAACTACCAAAACACCCCTGGCAGGTATAAAAATATATAAACTATATTCTAGGGGTTCTATAATACCATGCACTTTTAAAGCAAACTCATATGGCATAAATGAGCAAGTAGATCCTAGGTCTATCAAAATAAATGCATCATGGTCAAAGATAGGGAATATACCAGTGACTACGTTTGGAGCTACAGGAGCTTTTTGCCTAGTGATAGCATAAACCCTTGCTTGGCCTTAAGATGGACCAGTAGATCCTACTTGACCTGAAGTGCTAGCTCCACTTCCTCTACCACCTCTGCCTCTTCCTCTAGTAACTATAGGTATATTCTCTCCGGCACTACTTTGGACAGTAACCTGGGATCCTTCTCCATTTTTTTTACTGGACAGTTTCTGATAAAGTGGCCCGGTTGACCATAATGATAGCACACACCCGATCTTGCATTCCAACATTCACCCGAGTGATATTTTCCACATATATTGCATATGGGAGTTGATGAACCACTCATCGTTCTACTTTGCCCTCTCCAGTTATTGAACCTCCCAAATCCACGGCCAAATGATCCTCCACTAGACTAGTTAGATCAACTCATGCCCCTTCCTCTGAAGTTGCCTCTTTAAAAGCTTGAGCATTGGAAAGATGAACTTCCACTACTTTGAGTCGGAGCTGAAAATGAACCAGTGGTCTTCTTCTTTTTGGCCTCTACCTCATTCCTTTCTATGATCATTTCTTCGGCTCTTACAGTAGTCTCTAACACTTCTCTGTATGTTGGAGGTTTAATGGCCATCTTCTCCCAGATTTCCAGGTTCAATCCCCTCTCAAACTTGTTTCTCTTCAATTCTTCAGTGGCTACCTCTTCCGGAGCATATCTAGATAGCCTTACAAATTGTACTTCGTAATCAGCCACCGACATCTCATTCTGTTTCAACTCAAGAAACTCAATTTTCTTTCTATCCCAGTACACTACTGGTATGTATTTCTCAGTAAAGTGTCTCAGAAATTTTGCCCAAGTTAGAGTTAAAGGTACATTCTTACTACCTGGTACCGCTTCCCACCAATCAAAAGCAT